>KZ538956.1:0-36593 GCA_000934665.2 Catajapyx aquilonaris
ACCACAGTTATGAACCTATGCGCAATATGGGTAACGTACCCCAAGTTTCCTGCAGTTAGGCATGTTACAATTCACATAACTATGCCGTACACCTTAGTGCGAGGCCATGTCCTATAGCTTTCACGACATTCCGACATGCTGGTGACCAACATTGCCACCTTTCCTTGACGTTACTCATCGAAGGCTACTTTTTGCACCAGCCCAGGTCTATACACCCCTCTCTGGTACTCAGCCAAAGGTGTAGCAGTGATCTACACGTCATGGTGGTGTGTCGGTTGCCGTATTTCCAGAAAAATTGGGTGACGCAATTGCGAATGGAGGCTGGCCTTATGGCCCGAGTCCAAGAGGAGACGGAGTTCGAAAGTAGGCGTCCGTTGCACTGGTTCGGGGCCAGTTCGATCGAAGGGTGAAAGCTGCTCAGCTTTTCCGCCTCTCCCTCACAAGTCCCCAGCCTGCTGGTCCCCCTGCCCACCCTGCCTTTCCCTCTCTCCTCAACACCTGTCTGCGCGATCAGAATTTGCCAAAAATGTGCTCATTTTCAGCATCCGGGCTCTGTTCCCAGGTGCTACTCTAAAGTAGAGCAACATATTCGTCAAACGTATCAAACCTGTACCGATGATGTGATTCCGGATTGATTTTTATGCGCCAGACTATTGCCCTACATGTCATTGGGTTTCCCCCACCCCCTCGCATTCATTTAAAAGAACTGTTCATTGCCAAACTGGAATCCGGACATTTTTAAAGAGAAGGTCGCGAAAAGGTGTGCTGCTGGTGTTGGGGACCCCGAAATTATTTTCTTACGAAAATCCCCACCCTATCAGGAGCGGTAAAAGGGCTGGCCCAAATTCTTGCTCATATGACCGTTTGGGCCGATTGGAGGACATGACCTTGTCAGACAGGCAAAAACCGGCCACATCCACTGTTAGGAGAAACCTAGAAGAACAAAAACAATTATTCTCTAACCGTGTCCAATGTAGGGGTGGGTGTGGCGGCATTTCTGAACACCCCCATTGTCATTAAATAAGAAATTAATTTTATTCGCACGCTCGACGAGGGTCGGGTGCATGAAAATAGCCAGGGAGTGATCATTTCCACAGATACGAGCGAAGAAAATCGTGTCAACAATGAAGTCATCTGTTGATCAGTTTTGCCTGGAACTTCGAGCAGCCTTCAAAGTGTTTCTGTTGCATATTGTGTACTACTCTTGGCCATGACATTCCAACAAACCTTCGAATGTAGCCGATGGGTCTAGATATTTAAGGTGTTGTTCTTACTAACGTGCCAGTTGTGATTTACAGCGCATGTCAACAAGGAATGATAAGCCAAAGAAATTCGAGAGTTTTATTAAAAACTGACGTCACTGTGTATTCTATTACGAGCGACAACCTATACAGAGTAATGACTTGTAAAATTCCAAAAACGATGGTTGAGTCAGCAAATAAATTCTCCAGTCTTAAAATACCGTATTACCCGCCACATACGACCTTTGTACATAAATATTCGTTGCAGTCTTTGGATATTATTAGCTTCATGCGACTGGATTTTAATTTTAAACCCTCTAATCATATTTCTGTAAAGTATACTCCATCATCCATTGCTTGTCGGAATATGTTAGTGTCTTCTATTACAGTACTTTGGTTTTTGATATGTGCTCCATCTTTATGAGTAGAGCTCCCAATGTTCCTGTACAGGGTGTTTCAACATTTTTGTCCGAACAGTTATCGGAAATATTGCACTATAAGCTGCTACTTTGTAAGCAGTGACTTGCAACCGGTTTGTCGGAGGAATGGGGAATATTCCCTGCGAATCTTAGGTTGAAGAGGCATACACTGCTTACAAAGTAGCAGCTTATAGTGCAATATTTCCGATAACTGTTCGGACAAAAAAGTTGAAACACCCTGTATAATGGAGAAATAATCTTGTAGGATCGCGTAGGATTCGCTTGGCCATCCGCAGAAAATGGTGGGTTGTAAAGTGTCTTTCGCGTCTTGTGCGAGTATGCCTTCCGTTTACCGTGATTACAGAGTGTAAATTGCCCCGACCGGAACGTAATATACACTACTAACATCCCTGACACGCTAAACACTCTGATGGCTTGTCTTCTTGTGTGTTCCCGTTCTTGCCATGACATGTCGCTTGTTTGTTCATTGTCACTTGGAGCGGCCAGATCATTATTTTAGTCAGGTTGGGTCTGGCCTGTCCTACCGGTACGTGCAGCCCACGAAAGCTAGCGGTGGGTATAAGGTTGAAAAACGTAACTACTTGGAGATGCTGAGCAGGGCGGGGCTTAGGTGGGAAGCGACAAAGAAGGAAATACAAAGCATGACATTGACTTGAAAGAATGAGGGCATACCATCAGTAGTCCCTGCCGGTAAGGGTTTTTTTTCCATTCGAGAGACATGGTATCAATATGTCTTTAACCTTATCAATATGCAAATAAACTTTTTTGGGGGGAAACTTGCTCTTCATTTATTTATCATAACCTGAATGTTGATGTCATTTTAGGGCATTTTAACTGACATGCTTTTGACATAGTGTAGGTACTAAGACGGAATTTTAATTAGCTTAAGAGTTTTGACCCAATTCGGTATTTTGGGCATTTCGATTTAAAAATTTAGAACAGCGATTAGAAAAAAAGTCATAAATACTGTACTCTACACCTTAAATTCGAGTTCAGACCTACTGAAAGCCGCACCTTCGTAACATTAAGAACACCTGCATGTAGTTTGTATCAGGTGGAAATAAAAATGTAACCAACCAATCCTGACGTTATCTTTCTTGTTTCGGTGATGGATTGGGCAGGTCAAGAAAACCAGAACAGGAATTTACGAGTGTTGCTAATGCTCAGTTTCGTGCGGACTACCGCGTTTACTTGATTTGAATAACGATCAGAAATTATCCTAGGGACATAATCTTGATGATTATATTACACCAGGTAGTCTGCGCAAGGTATCTGGTTACTGTATAATAAATTATACAGTGTAACACCACAAGTAGGCCTACTTGTACTTTCTGGTGTTTTTAAAAATTGCTAGGTGACGCAAATTTTTGGCATTGGCTTAGTCATACGTGTACATGGATATGTTTAGACTCTAGTTAATTCACTACCGATTTAATTTGTATTTGAGGAAATGGAAAGACATTTGAGAGATATAAATACTGGTAACCCTATACACTGCATCGTGTCATTTTGATTTACTGGGCTTCTTTTTATTCAGGTTTGAAAGGTCATGTTGACATACAAGTGTATATAGGCAACCTATAAGAATGAAAAGTTGAAGTGATGAATATATTCACTTCTACTTTATCCTTGACTTTTGAGTAACATTTTGAGATATATCCATTTCGTGTGCCACGTGGAAGTTTCCGGCTGCTGAGCTTGTCAAGGGTATCAGGGGATTAACTTCTTATTCGTATACATCGTATTTATGCAATATTCAAAGTTAATCAGGAGGAGAGGATTGAAACGATTTCATTTTAATGCTCATATGCATAATAAATAACAAAGATGCGTATATGGGCAGATTATAGCTTCATCCAGAGAATGGTAGGCTACTGACTTTACAATTAGCAACAATGCCAGCAATGTAAGCCCTACCATTTTTTATCTTTGTCCAAAATTTTGTTTCATAAGAATGAGGGAAGCACCTGGATTTTGATTGTTATTGTACAGGTACGGTATATTTGGTTTTTAACCAAATATACACTATCCTACTGCATAATTATCGACTACTCTTATAGACTTTTAAATTTTTATGTGTCATTCACGGCAAATCCTTTGTGTGCATAATAGTACCGACAAAAAATGAGGTCTGTACCGTGAGAAGCGGGAACAATTCCCGAGACGATTCACGATGGTCGTGCAAATAAGGGATGTCATGAAAGGAGAGCATTTCGTGTCGAAGAGTACCTTACGTTGCGCCCACATTGATTCCGAAACGCTAATTTAACTAACTGGCCTAGTGTCGATTAAGCCAGGCGTCATATTCCAGTATCAGTCGGTTGAAAATTTCTCAGCAGGTGGACTTTCCTGTTGGTTCGCATCGCCTGGCACGAATTTGCGAGTGTGGGATGATAGTCAAGCCAGACAAGGGAACAGGATCCGAACAGGATCTTTTTCATTCAATTTGGGTCATCTCTTGGGAGCCTAATAAAGCAAGCGAGTCTTTGGGTCGGATGGCTGGGCCTTCTTCCTGGCCACTCGGGGCAAGGTGATCTGCTTCCCAAGAAAAAAAAAAAATCTTAACCCTGAGAATCTGCCCCCTTCCACTGTACTGCACATGGGACGGCTGTGTAATACGTCTTCCTCGGAAGGATAAGACTTCCCTTCCGAATTATTGTACTGTACCTTCATTGTTTCAACCACTTCTTGAGGCGGTGTTTGCATGCTCTGTGGTTCGATGGGAATGATTTACAGGTGTTTATGCTGCATAAGCTCCTTTCCTTTTCCGTGGAGGCCACAAGTTTGATTTCTCTTGCAACCTGTATACTAGTAATGGGATACTGGGTGTGGTGTACTCACAACTGGTACGGCATGAAACGAAGGCATAATGAGGAGGCTAGTTGTTGTCCCCGTAGCTCAGTGGAGGCAAAGTCCCCGTAGCTCAGTGGTAGAGTGCTCATTGCAACGAGAAGGTGAGAGCCTTCTTAGCGTGGTGAGAAGTCCCGGGTTCGAATCCTGGCGGGGGCGGGCACTTTCCACTGAGGGACTCCGCTGGCTACCTCAAGCCATGAGTCCGGTCTCCCTCGGACCCTACGGCCAGCTCTGTCTGGTTCTCCTCGTCTCATCAAGAGACGAGAAGAAGGACATCCGTGCCTCCTCCTCCTCTAAATGCAAGACAATGATTGCTGTTTATCCCGATTTTATTTGTTCCTAGTTTTCTACAGAGCAAACGGTGCAGACACCACCAGGAAGTGGCTCTTAGTGCAAAATGGACAGAAAAGTTTCTTTTCCTGACCACACACGCGTGCCAAGTGCTAACCCACGTGCAGTGTATCCCCCTTGAAAGATTCCCAGACGCAGAGAACAGTCTTGCTCCGAGTCTTCACGTGCTGGATGACGCCGAGTGCGAGCTCCTTTCATGACCTTTTCATCTTCTCTTGCCCTTTTCGTTTAGTTACTGTGCAAGTAACAATTCTGAATAGGCGAGCGTAAACTGCTTACAGGAATGTGGCATGCTGTGGCAAATGATCTCTGAGAAAGTTGTTCAGAAAGTTCAGAATTGTTCGAGCCGATGATCTCAGTGGTTCAGGTGTCTGTAAAGGACAATGATAGAGTAAATCAATCAGTGATTGCTGATGAGTCAGGTACCTATACCTTGTTCATGGCTGTAACCTGAAGTGTATAGTTCACGTCTGCCAGGAATTCTCCCAGGCTGCTATACCAGTTGTTATGTAGCATGTTCTCGAGTTGCCACATGGTTAAGGGCATCGCATCCTTGAATTAAAATGTTATAAGAACTCACAATTTTGATTGCTATACTGTATCAACACCTAATCAGTAACGCGTAAAGGTTCAGTGGAATGTCCTGTGAACTTTGGCTATAGTTTTGAATATAAGTTGCCATATTATTAATGAGCGTGTTCCATTGAACACTCAGGCTGTTGGCTGAACCTTCACTGAACATTCGTGAGTTTGTGTGGTACCAAGCGAATAACAAAATTAATGTATCGAGATGCCCTTCTGACGACTATTACTGTATAAGTACGTATATAGCTTACGTATAGTATAAATGTTCACATATTCATGCAAAGTTGCTTTTCTTCATATACAACGATTTCTTAAAACAGGCTTTAGAAACGAGACTGAATGCAGTGAACTGGTCTGGCACAAAATGTTTTTCTCATTACAGTATATTACAGTATAGGCACTGAAGGTATTGAGAACACAGTGAAACATAAAATATTGATATGCCATTTGACCCACTACAAAATGTATAATATATTATTATTCCATAGGCCTACTCGGGCCTACTCATCAGACTGGGGAAAATTTTTGTCTAGCTGTGCACACGTGCAGAAAGGTGTTACAGTACCGTATAATGGCCTTGGTTATCTTGCATAATTAATTCCGGTTGAGCCGATGCATTTTACGAGCAGTGGTCACATCCGTGAATGTAAGGGAACACTTATTTAGAAGCTCAAGTGTATTAAGAGACTTCATACAAGTGGAATCGGCGTTACGTATCACTGCATTCACAATTTTACAGGAATACACCATGGGCTACTAAACAAATCTACTGAAGTAAGTGCAGAACTGTGTGGTATCATTGAATTGTGAGATAATATTTGATCATTACCGAGAATGTATCTATGCCGTACCACAATGGGCGGCTGATAGTCTTGAGGAAGTAGATTTCCATCAAGATTTTGTGTGCCAGAAGGAGGTCAGCGGGGGGCATTTGTTGGCCGGGACCCTCATCTTCATCATCATCTTGCACAAAAACGACTCGTCCATTATCAGTGTTTTCTTCCTCGGGATATGCGTTGATGATTTCTTGCACGGTGGTGCAGTGCAGACACTTCCAGTTTACTCTGCAAATAATAATAATAATAATAATAATAATAATAATAATAATAATAATAATAATAATAATAATAATAATAATAATAAGTTTTGCAATACTGCCCTTCCCTCCCTCAAGACACAAAACGACGAATATATCAGTGGTGCATCGCTATGTTATTATCAGACACTCATATCCGTTGCGACTGGAATCCGGGAATATGGTTAGACTCAGGCTGGAAGATGTCAGAGATTGAAAAGACCTACCCAAATATATCATCCTGGCTTCTGGGCAGATGACAATAGCCGTGGTAGCTGTTGTAGCAATGGGAGCATGTGCCGAGTATATCACCAGGAAACCCGCACATATAGCATACCGTCTGCTGTTGTAAGGGTTGCCGATAGTCAGGCGGTCCCCACTCCTGTGCAACTCTGGCTTCAAATGATCCAGCCCTGTAAATGCTACTTCCGTAGGTTACATGTTGCTCGACGAACTGTGCCTGAGATGTCTCAGCCATTGAGACTTGGACAGCCTGAGGATATCTTGGAGCAAAAGCAAATGGGCTATAATCCTGGGTAAAGTGGCGACCTGCATTGTAGTCATTGACCAGCGGATATGTGTTGAACATGCGGTACACTGCGAAAAAATTGACACATTAGTACTTATATACATTCTTAAGGTAACGATTCAGCCAAAAACAGTTCGTGAAAAATCCGCTAGTTGGGCTCTGGTTGGTTTGAAAAAGGGATTGTAAAAAGGGTAAAATGAGACCCTCTCCTTCCTAGGGATGGTTGGGTGAGCAGACGACCTTCTGGGGAGGGAAGGGCCACAGGGCGAGTGTTGCGGATTAGTCACAGGGTGATAGATAAGGTTTGTTTTGAAAGCACAAATGAATGAATTAAGTAGCTGCAGACCTGAAGGAATCGATATGTTACAGTCATTTTAGACTTCATGCAACATTTTTCCGTAGTTATTAATTTGATTCTCAATCAATCTCAAGATCATCGAAATAATTCTCTGAAAAAGGGCTGATTTCCCGCTCGGCCAAAATTTTGGAATACGAAAGGGTAGGAGAAGGAATGGGAGAAACAATCCGAAAAACTGGTATAAACTTTGAATAGAAGAAGAATTGGTTTTTGTGGTGAGAGTCACAAGCATATGATAGATGGGGGAAAGAGTGGCAAGTGGAAGAAAAGGTTTTATTTGACCCTTTTCATCATGGAGGGGAAGGACTAGCGGACTAGCCTCAGTGAACTATTAGCAAGCACACAGCCGGGGACAAACATATACTGTATATTTACTTTCATATATGTGGTATTTTCACATCTGGAGCAATATGTGAGAAGTAATTATGCTCAAAATGTTAGTAATCATAACTTCATAGCGAGGGTGCAGGGAAATGCCAAGTGACATTCAGATTATTTTTTGCCAATGTCTGATTCAGGATAACTTTGGGTTGAACTGTCTTTATGTCGGCAAAATACGATTTTTCAGTTCACCATAAAGTGTCCCATGTGCATGGAATGTTCATTTCCAGCGGAAACCGGAAGGTGAAAAATTAAAACGAAAGAGTTGTAAAAAATAGATTATGGTTTATTATCACATTGATGTGTGTATACGGTGGTGTTTGCAAAGAAAATTAATCAAACTTATATATGAAGACCTCGGGGGAAGAACGATCAACATCCACTTTTTGTCAAAAATGAGTTGCATATCTCAGAAGATAGTTTCACTAGAATAGAATATGATGGTTTGGGCATGGTAGTGGAGTAATGATCATATGGCAGTATGCAAAGCACCGAAAGTGGGATTTACAATGGAACCTTATGGGCCTTTGAAATTTAAAATTGGAATATCTCAGTTTCACCTGAGGTGGACCTTGATCCCCCCCAGGTCTTCGATCATATATATACTGAAATATACTACATGTCACACACGAAAATTGATAACTGATTATAAAATGCGGGTAAGAATTATTATAATTAATAAATTAATACTCTTCATATGGTTTCATTGTTATTTGGACAAAAGTGTTCACATTGCACTTCTGATGAATAGTGGTACTTTTGTGTAAAAATGCAAATGAAATATTGTAGCAAACTTGACAAAATGGCCTTACAAAAAGCAGATGTACCATTGTAATAACATCATAGGGGTAGTACAGTATTAGTAATGTAATGTAACTACATTATTACTAACTGACAAATATTTTCCTGGCAACGAATGGCCCCTCTCTAGTACCAGTATCTAAAAACAAGGAATTCTTGATCTAGCACAAATATTAGAACGTGTCTTGGAACACGAAAGGGTATAGGAGAAGGAATGGGAGAAATAATCCGAAAAACTGGTATAGAGTTTGAATAGAAGAATGGTTGATATGCATATGGTTAAACATGGGGTGGAGGGATGCGCGGCAAGTGGAAGAAAATGTTTTATTTGACCCTTTCCCTGGTGGGGGTGGGGGGGGGGGAAGGACTAGCCCCAGGGTGTTATAATAATAATAATCATTGTGGGTAATGCTTTCACCCCTTACGGGGTATATCGCATAAACCTTTATTTTATTTTCAATTTTTTTTCTTCTTTTAACTTCCACTCCGGTGCGGTGCAAGGAATCAAGGAAATTGGGTAAGGATAGGGATTTTCGGGGAGGGGACACGAGTGCAAGTGCAATGTCGTTAAATGGGTCATGTGCAGTCCCCCAGGAGGTTAGGTTGCCAGACACCTCCAAGGTGCAGGTCAGAGACCCTCCTGACGCAGGTGAAAGGAAGTTCCCCAGGCGGGGATCGAACCTGGGGCCTTTCACTCAGCAAGCCGAGACGTTACCATCTCGGCCACCCCCAGGGTGTTATTAGCAACCACAGTAGAAGGGTAAAGTGGGAGGGAGGGGAGAGTAAAAGGGCACAACTCCACCAGATGTCACTGTCTGTCGAACTGACCAAACATTTCCGATAAGTATTTAAAAAATTACTGTGACTTTAATACTCTTCATTTATTATTTCTGGATGGTGCCCCAGCAAGATAGTGGATTTCCACAAAACATGGGAAAATTTTGTTCAATAATCTCTACACGCAGAGCTAAATACATGCGGAATTATCTGACGCCATTATGTAATTTAACATCCTTGTATTAGACATATAAGCTTATTAAATAAAATAAATAAATATAATATTGTTCCATATCTTTCGTCGCTTCTTATATATTTTCTTGGAAAATTAATTCCAGTATTCAACTTGTAAAAACATTTCATCTTAGTTAGCTAGGAATTTGGTTTTTATTTTTTAATAATTATAATAGCTTGAAATATGTTACAATTTCTGTACCCAACATCAAGGACAGCTTTCTTGACAAAAAGCCACTGTCGTGACTTTGTTTTCATAAATAGTTCAGCCGTGACCGTATGGAAACATTTATTTTATAGCTGACGTAGTGGCAGGTTTAATCATGGTAAAGGAGTAGATTTTAAAACCAAACCTGTAGGGCACACTCTGAAGAAGTGATGATAACGCTATCTGTCATTATTAAAGAGATAAATTGAACTGTTGATTTTAGGCGACCTATGGAAATTGGACTAGACCGGGGTTTCAGCTGAATCGCAACCTTAAAATTGGGATAATATTCTTGATGGTGTCAGGGATTACAATGTCATCCGAGAAGGTTGGTTGACTGGGAAAGCCAAAGAAACGTAGGATAGGGTGGGAGGGGAAGGGAGATTTTTGGAGTGTGGGAGGAAGCGGGCGAACCCCCAAAAAACGCACTCTAACATGGAGAGAACCTCTTGAAAATAATTCCACATGAGAATCCGCGGCCCGACCCGGGGATCTAACGTGGGATCTCCGAGGTGGAAGTCTGACGTTACCCACTACACCACCGTACTGTATATTGACTACAACAGGTGGCCTTTATTAGTAACGTACTGTACTAATCAAGTTACAATAGGTTTATATGGACACATTAATACAGTAGAGTACAAAGTGTGAAGGCGCAATGTGGCGATAAGAGTTAGGCACGTAAAACCGGCAGTAATCGGCGCCATTAGTTACTACTAGCAGGTTACCCAGCGTTTCCCGAGTAGGTTATGGTGGTAGGCCTACATCTATAAATGAGGATGTTTGTGGGTGTGTTTGTTCGCTACAGAAATCCAGGAGAATGCCCCTACACCGCCTTAAAATTGCCCTCATGGATCATTGTGTAGTTATTGAAAGCAATAAGCCAAAGTTTTTCATTACCTGTAAATTGGTAAATCTGGTGTCACGACAATTCAATATATTCTGGAACTTCTCACTTTTTGAGTTTCCTTGGAAATGCTCACAAACAAAAACAGTATAGTTAACAGTCCCCATTCTTGTCTTCAAAATATCACGAATTACTCTGTACTCTGTGGTGAGGACATCTCCATGGAAATTTGAAATGTGGCAATATTGTTAACGAGCGCAGTGAGTGGAGTTACTGATGTTGTGGGAGTTAGGGCCGGTTTCGCCAAGACCGGTTTATGATAAAACCGCGGTTCTTTCGGAAAATCCCTATACATATTTGTATGGATTTTCCGAAAGAACCGAGGTTTTATGATAAACTGGTCTTGGGGAAACCGGCTCGCAATGATGCAATCTGATGGTGTCTGGGATTTGATCTCTCAGGCAATTTGCTCCTGGTTCGATAATTGCCCTGATTTTTTTTCCACAACATCGTTTACCTTTATCTTGTGTCTGCAAGGCTTACACCCACATAGCCTGAGCAATTACATCGGAACTCTTATTATACAAGAAGTCTAATCTCCAAGAGTCAGACAAAACACTGTAAAAGACTGTTAAAGGTTCAAATTATCCGGTGATGAGTAGTGTCCTCACAATGAGCATGGAGGTAGGCTATTTCTCATGCCCCATTCCAATACCAAAATGCTCCGAATAATTATTATTTGACGGGGATGCATCATTACCATGTGCAGTTGCAATTAAAGTTTGGTGACATCCCCACTTGAACAATAGGAAAGATCCCCTTATCAGACAACAACAACAACAACAACAACAACAACAACGAAAAAAAACAAAGCGGTTTGGAGGTGGCACAACCTGCTGGTATTCCATATTATTAACGTGCAGATGTCACCAAAACTTAATGACCATCTCAAATAATAATGCGCCCCAGGCAAACGTGACACAGTATTCTGGTTTTGCCAAGGAAACACCCTATACTCAGCACACGTAATGATACATCTTATGCGTGAGTTACAGATTGCCCTGTGTATAGGGTCTACTATGGGCCGGTTTCGATAAAACCCCGATGCTTTCGGAAAATCCCTGCAAATAGAATAGGGATTTTCCGAAAGAACCGGGGTTTGGTGAAACCGGCCCTAAGACGTGATTATCATACAGGGTGTTCCAAGTTCGTGGGTCACTTTTCTTATCATTAATGTTACCCGAAGTGGTTATTTTTTTGTTGCTTGTTGTGCACCTAATCAGTTGCCCTGTTCTGTAGCAACTGCTATGTTCGACCACCTGGGAGTAATGGGGCAATTGATTAGGGGAACAACAAGCTACAAAAAATAACCACTTCGGGCAATATTAGTGATACGAAAAGTGACCCACGAACTTAGAATACTCTGTATTTCCGGAAGAATAACCAAACTCTCAGAGTTGGACACAATTATTTCTATACAGTGTGTTTCTTGCTCGTCTAAGGTCCCGCCGCGCCGCCAGCGTCTATATAGTTATTGCAAGTAGGGCCTACAGCATGTCTAAAATGCTGGCGGCAGGATCTTGGTCTAGTAAGACACACCCTGTATACACGGAAGTGTATACATAGAGAGGAAGTGGAGGATGTGAAGGAAGGGAGATAGATATTTTCGCATTGCAGAGTATGAGTGACTAGTGTGGTACAAGCCAGGGATAGCCTCGGGCTAACTCGTGTAGGGCAGTATTAGGATAAGGAGGGTTGGGAATGTAAGGTGGGGCTACTAAACATGAGACGCTATCGATGAAGAAATTTTATTTGGATGACATTTTGAAGGACCTTGTTTAGATGTGGGCTTGTTTGTTCAAGGAATGGAAGGATAAATGGGAGGAATGTTGATGTGCTAATTCACCAATGCGATGATCTGGTAGTGTTTCATGTGTCTGTCGTGTTAGAGAGTGTCACTGTCACATCACTTGTCACTTACGAGGAAGCTTTAGCTGCTGCACACTGTAGATAGCAACGGTCTGGCTGTAGGCGACGAAGCCAGCAGGGTTGTACGTGGTCACGCCAGTGTTGTACTTGTAGGTGGTTATGCCGGAGTTGTAGGTCGTCAAGATGGGGTTGTACGTGGCCATGCCCGGGTCGTAGATGACCGCATTCTGACTGTAGTGAACTACCTCCATCACACTTGCACACATCTTCGAAGCAACAGTCATTAGGACTCGCTGTAGATGTACTGATACCTCTAGGCATTGTGTCACAGGCTTCCTATTTTGTTTATCGAATTATAATAAAACAATAATATATGTCCGAAAGAATGGAGAACGGTGTTTTTGCGATAAAAAAACAACACATCGTGACACTATTCTAAGAATCGTGTCCCACTTTGTGCCAACCATTATTTACTGATGCTTGCTCGAACCTAGCACCACGTTTGTCCTCCGTGCTAAATTCTTCGAAGCCGCATATTCCACATTCTTCTGAACAGTATTGTTCCCTCCGATCAGGGGCAATCTAGTTTCTTCTGGAATGCATAGCACTTTCGTCACCATTCCTGGCATCGTGAGTCTGTGACCTTCTAAAAATTCGGGCCTCCGCACCCCTTTGAAGACAGTTGGTCCTTGTTGCACCCCCTATACCATGGGTGATAGATTAAGATCATAGTTAGAAATGCACCTAGCTTGCCAGATCGCGGTACCAACCCACGGAAACTTTGGCACTTCTCCGAAAAATTTGGTGCTTTTTGAAAAAGGCGTATTTAATGACAGGTCAATTAAATGAAATAAAAACCCTTCAATGAAAGAGTCTAACATATCGTAAAGGGCGGGGAGCAAGCCTGCCGCAGCCGAATTTTTTGGGGGGTTCAAGGTCACACATTTGTGGTGAATGTAACTGACTGGGAGATGAAATTGGTAGCACTTTTTTCATGTGAGTGGAATTACAGAGTAATATTGGACTTGACGAAATTATGGTATTGTGTACCATTATGGTAATGGTACGGACCCTAAAATTATGGCATGAATATCATAATAATTTTGGTACATCTAGCACCTCTTCTCGCACCCCCAGGGGAGCCACCTCGCATCCCAGGTTAAGAAATTTTGGGCACACCAAAAATTGTGTCCTGCTGGGTTGCATACCCAGTGTGTTATTCTATGCTTTGGTCATAGTCTACCCTCAACTGTACTTCCATACAGCTATATATCGAATATGAAATTATTCAATTTTGTCATGTGACCTAAATGTAGATGCATATTAATCAGTCTCTCCAAGCATTGTTTTTAAGAGCTACAAATTGCCTGGACAATTCCTGTTTCAAAAGATGAAAACAGTTGTCAAGGCCTGATATGTTTCATCTACAGAGTTTGTCAAAAAAAAAGGGTCTGCCTTGATTGTATTGGTGCAACAAGGTCAGTAAGTTCTTGTTCTGTTTTGTCGAAGAGCCGATTGAGGGTTTCAGTAGCCGTTTGATGCGAACTTTGGGAGAGAAAGCACCGGAAAAGGCACCAGAGAAGAAGAAAGAACGGAAAAGGAAGTAGCGGCTGCAAAAGTGGAACAGTACTACTAATACAAGAAGGAAAACTCGGACTATTCACTGCGACTATTGGGAAGCAGAATGCATCCGCCCTTTCACCATTTCGGTCACAATCAGACTCCAATTGTTTCTTGGATGATGTTTCAGCATTGGTCATCCTGAGGCGGGTTGAAAAAAAAATTAATGTCGCGCAACTGTTTTTGTCCACTGTTGTATGAGACCATTTCACAATTTATTGAGACTTTCTTGGCCTTGCCAACCAGGACCTAAAACACGTCTGACGTGTCCAATTGGCGTGATTTGTTGAGCAATTTTCTTAGCCACAGCATTATTTTGTGGCCAATATTGTTGACTACACTGTGAGGGAAAAACTTGCTCCGTGGTCTCTATATGTATACAATATATCTATTAAACTATGGGCATGACGCATGTTTCTCGGCACGTTTGGGGGAGTGCTGTGGGAGGAGTAATGATTATTTTCTAATATTACGCTACACACTTTTTTGTTGCAAAATATCAATGGGAAATAAAAATATTTACTCTAGAAATAGATTTAGAAAGAAATAACCCGTTTGAAGAACAATCTATTGCTTCAGCTATCCCCTCTTGAACTTTGGACTTGGGCAGTGTGTCATCCTGTTAGTCAGGAGTAAGCTGACCGTTTTCATATACAAATGAAGGAGGAACGGGACTATATACTGTATTTTCTGTATTTTCATTGAACGTTCCCATCTTTGACTATGCACTATAGGTGGCCTTCTTGGTATCGGCCAATCTCCCTGTCCCTTTCCACAAACTGGACAAACGCGCTCCTTCTGGGAAACCTACAGAAGCCATGTCTTTGTTTTTCCTATCGCCTCGTTATCAGTACCACTTCGACCAAAGAGCTAGACCGAAATAACGCCGCGTTTTTCTTCAGCTGTCACCTGTTATCATCACTTATTTAGGGCTGTTCACACGTGAAAACGTGTTGTCACAACTCTTTGTAACCAGCAGTTTGTCATTGAGGGAGAATGGGGCGGTTGCACTCTAATCTCTCTCTGATATTGCAACAATTTATTTATTTAAAGAAATCTGCGAGTATTAAGGAATAAAAATGAAGTCATTAACGAAAAGCAACATTTCAGTTTCTCCACCATTAATACGAAGCAACACGTGGAAAAATGAATTCAGCCACGTGACAATTACTTTCAACGCTCGTGCCTGTTCCCTTAAGACATTGTTGACATTGACCATTTTATAACGATTTAAAAAAAAGCATCGGGCATTATTTTTAATTTCACATCTTTTCTCTGCATGAAACGCATCAAAAATGCTTCACACGAAGCTGCACTTGACGAACAACAGTGGCTTCGCTGCGACTTCGAAGATGATAATAAAGCATATCATTATCTTTTTTTGTCGCGTGAACATATTGTGTCATTACTGTCTCATCTCACTTGGAACGTGGGCGTGGGGGGCTAGGCTGCAAACAGGGATCCATCCCTCCGGCACATGCTCCGCACGAGTAGCACAGGGGCACGCTGCCCGCAAAACCAAATCGGACACGTCATCTCTTGACCTTCCAGGTCAGCTGGGGGCACCCCCATCCGTTTCATACACCCTTGGTACTTCCTGGATGCGTGGATGTATCTCACGCCTCTAGCTCCAAGCCATAGTGAAAAAAAAGTGGAGGCAGAGGAGAATACCATTCCCGTTCTTCCTAACCTAAATACCTTTCCAAACGTGAAACCGATGTGGAATTCAATCATGTGTTATTTAATAAGATGTAATCGACACTACATTTATTGCAATAATAATAATAATAATAATAATAATAATAATAATAATAATAATAATAATAATAATAATAATAATAATAATAATAATAATTGCATATAAAGATGACGCCAGACTGGCATGAACGATTTTACGTCAATATCTATATAAATAAAGCCGTTTGTGAGTCTGTCTGTCTGTCTGTCTGTCCGTCTTGCCAACCGTCATTTGCCTGCCATCTGTGCTCCACCCCCAGGCCGGGAGAGGATGGAGGTGTTGGAGGTTGACTGCAGATGGCAGACGGTTGCCGTTATACAGACGGGAGAGGTTGAAGGTGTTGGAGTAGCAGGACCACAGATGGCATTGGTGGCCGGACACACAGAAAGACAGACAATTGACGGGGGTACTGGCAGGTGTTTTCCCTTCATTCATTTCTTCCCGGGCAACGCCGGGTGCCGCAGCTAGTATAATACACTATAAGCATCAATATTATTTATTAAAAGTCAAGGCGAAAGTGCGATGAAATGGATACAGCATGATGAGATAAGTGCTTCCTCACTTGAATGTGAGATTAGAAATGGTTCCGAGTTATTCTTCCGTGACATTTACTGGTTGGGTGTCATAATAATGACAATCTTCCATGCAACATTTTTAGACAAAGGCAGCATGTGAGCGCCTGCTGGTATGCAACCACTTGCTTGTCAGCTGTGAGAACTAGAGCGGAAGAGGGGGTGGGGGAGATGCTTCCTATCCTGCGACTTATGCAGTCCTATGCGCGTGAAGTTGCGTAACTTGTGAGCCTTTGACCTCCAAGGTTGTCGCTGTTGCTCATATCTTACCTAACCAAAATTGCTGTTCTTGGGCCCCCTCCCACCATACGAAGGTCGTTGGGTCCACCCTGTATAATTTTTCACGTGTGTACTTCCTAGACATTAAATGAGCACTAGATATTTAAATCGTAGTCCACAGAGTGCATGCCAATCAAGGCTGTTTCCTAAAATTGCTTTCAAAGGTGAGATTAATTCCAAGATATGCTTACCACATAACCGGTACAAATCACCGTAAAACCTGTTTGTTTTCTTTTGGGCACCATGTAACGGTTTAGGCTGTGGTATACTGTAGATTGGCAGAGTGATACCTTCTCCGTGCTGAGAAATATATAATATAGTATTTTGTACAACGCGAAGTTTCTCTACTGTAAGATAGACATCTGGCGAATAGTTAATGTGGTTCATTGCCTGTGTCAATGATGCCAAGTTGTGTAATAGCTCTCTAAAGGTGCAGAGGCATTTCTCTTGGACCGAATAAAGGCAATATTCCATCTGATAATAATGGCTCATGTTTTCCAAATGAAGTTTCTCTTTTGAGTCATAATGTCATTTAGAGGCAAGTGGAACAAAAAAAAGTGGGAATTTCGGTCCGATATTGAGTGAGATTTTCCAATAAATGCCTCTGGTCAACTCACGACTTCTGACTACTGGACTCTCAACAAGAGCGTGGTCATTGGGATTTCGCAGTTATTAAGGTTTATGGTGTTCCGCTCCTGGCAAAAAAAATTGCACGTTATGAGACAAGTCATGAAGCCCGAAGCATTTTTTTTTTTTTTTTTACCTCCCATCCAGTCCACCTACTTCACTTTCACTTCTTGCGTTGGGTTTCCACTTTCGGGTAAAATTTTGATCAAAGGCTACTCTTGGCCCTCGAGGCTAGCTTTACCCCCATACTTTCACCTCCCATGTTGTTTGGTTTGAGCCAATCAGGAAGCATTTCTTGTGCATATTTGTTTTTCTTCGCGGGACTACACTTAGTGCCTTACACTAGAATTAACCCATTTCCGGATTTAGATTTTTGGAGCTATTGAAGGACTGCTGTTGGGTACAATCACTTTTAAATATAGTCAAGGAAGGAGTAAGACTGGTCAGGGACATGTGTCTTATTTCTGCTCACCTTGAGAGCTATATGTTTCACTTTTTGGAATGTCCAGTTTTAAGTGCTTTGTTGGTTATTCAGCAAAAATGTCACCTATTTATGTAGAAACCATTTGCTTGGTATAAGTTATGAATAGCTATATTAATGTGTACCTAGTACATATTTAACCATTCATAATCGTACGGCTTGCTGAAGAATGAAACTTCTTCAAGAAGTGTAAAGTTCACTCATACATACTGATGGCTTTAATCACTTCGAGGACGCATACCTTACTTGCTCGAGGAGGCGTCTATAAAACACACACATGATGCGGCCTTGTCTTTAGTGTGGGTCATTGAATGACAAAGGTAGTTAGCATTGGGCGCTCCTAACACTTATGGTAAAAATACTGTAGGTCTGGGTTGGATGGAGAGTTGCACTGAACTCAAGGCGAGCCAGTTGCAAGATTATACATTATTGTTGCGCAGTGTTGAATGGTGGGTAATTACGTATATTTTTGAACCTATGACTATACACCCCCCCCCCTCCATTCTTCCAACCGATTTTTAAATGTCATAACATGATGCCAAGTATGAACAGCGTCGCATTCTGAGATTGATGTGTAAGGTAGTTGCCATCTGATGAACTAGCAATTTTTGCTGGGAAGCCCTCAATTTGACCACAGCTGATCACGCACCTCCTCAGGACAAGGTAGTTCCATTGTAGCAGTGCAAGTATGAAGTAGAGGAAGTGAGTGGCATCTTTTCTATGGTGTCGTCACTTCCTCCTGCGCCACTTCGGGCCACTGGGCTTCGACAGGTTGCCGGTGACTGGTGTGGTAGGCCAGCTAGCTGCTTACTATGGCTACAAACGCCCTCCTTCCTTCCACTTTCCCAGATGCTCCGAGCCACCTGTTCCGCCAACATACTGTTCCTTGACCATTTTGCTTCCTGTTTGGAAGATGGGTTCCTGTGGCCACTACGTCCGACAAGCGAGCATGGCATTAGCAGCGGTTGTGGGACTGTTCAGGCGGCATTTCTCGCGGAAAAAGAAATTACATTTGTTTCATTCAGCCTTGTAGAGCTTTCACCATTTGGCGCTGAAGACAGTCAGTCGTTAGATAGGGAATGTAATTCAGAAGTGGGGCCATTGGTGAAAGCCAACCGCGTTAAATACAACAAAGTGGGTGAGCAGTTTGGCGGATAGAAAGGACCACTAACGTCACTTCACAGCACCTATCCAACTTTCATGGCCCGCGAGGCAATAATTCCAGTAGCCCTGTTTAAAAAAACAGCGCCTCTGATTACTACAAAGACAAAACAACTGATTCTGCACAAATTGATCATGCAAGGGGGAAAACGTGCTGTAATAAGTATTGACATATGCCGTTGACTCCCTGTAGGAACCCAGCCCAATTTTGCATATAATAGCCGAATGTGCCAAATATGTTGGGATTCTGGGAGATCCAAGGTCTATGCGCCCAATAACGCTAGTAGGTAGAGTCCCTGAGGCTGTGATAGGGTGTGAGCCACCAGGTCATTCGGCCAGTTTTGGCAGTGCCATCATCTGAATTGCTAAGTTCGGCCAGGAACAACCGCAGGGCGGGAGCAGAAGTGGTCAAAAATACTCCTCCACTCAATTCTTGCTTCATGCCAGTCCATAATTAGCCAAGGTCCTTTCCAATCACAAGATGGATGAAAAAGTGAAATCCTTGACTCATCACCTATACCCGCAACATTATTATATCCACTTTGATAGGAGGTGTTGACCATCTTCGAGATAAAGATTGAAATTTCAGGCACATCCTGCCGCCTTGGACTTTGCACGTAGCTTTTGTTTCCTCTGCCTTCACCAAATTGCGGTTTATTGATGAGTAACTTGCTATCTGTATGTCATCCCTACTACAGGTATCTATACGATACCCATCTATCTCACTATCTGCACATTGAAAAGGTGACGTAATGATTGAGCATGGGTTCACCTGTCTGTCTTCCTGTATCTGAATTAAGGTAAAAAAAAAGGTCGGGTCAACTATGCTAATGATTACTGATTGTAAAAGACGTGTAATTTTACTGGCGAAGGAGAATAACACTGTGCTTATCTTGGTTGACTCAGGAAGTGAGATTTCACCTGCGCCAATTAATTGATGGTGGCGAGATTTTGTGGCTTGTTGCATGATTTCACTTTTATCGCATTCAAAGTGTCAGTTGTTATCTTTCACTTGAAGCGAGTTAACAACTTGAGAATGTTTTCTTATCGTTTAAAAGTCATATTCGGTATCGGTAGATCTGCTAACAGTTCAGTTATTGTTACATTGTGCATTTGCAATTCACAATATTTTAGCCACGTGTTACCAACATTAATAACTTATGGTCATTGATAGCGATTATGGGCATGAATTATGACTAAACTTCAGGAGATATGATAGTAATCTTCATATTCCGCATATTGCAAGTGCATTCTTTCATTTAAATAAAAAACAAACAAGAAATGTGGCTCTGAATATCCAAGAGTGTCCGATTAAAAAAAAATATTCTGCAGAAATAAAAGGGCGCCTAAAAAACTTGAAACTCGATGACCACCTCCATTTCGTTCAGTTAGCCACAATACAGGTGGAAATTTCACCGTGGTCATGGTTAAGTAAAGGTGCATTCGTACCTCGTTATGAAAGACGGTAACGAATTGAAAGACGTGCTGCATTGTCATAATCTCCTTTCTTCAAATAATATGACAGGCGGGCAATTTAGATATAATGCAGGTTTTAGAGTGGTCTCTCTCTGATATCCATTGCGCTTACGGTTACATAATTTAAAACCAGTTTTTCAGTAAATATACTTTTGTTACCAAAACGTCCAGCGTTCCTAATATTATACCCACTGAGAAGCGACAAAAGCGGGCAAAAGTGCTGTAGATTAGATACTAAATCGTGTGTTCCTGACTTTGAGATTAATAGATGATGTGCAATCATGTGGGAATTGATTCCCTCTTGGTATAGGCCTAATGAATATTATGGACATTTTTATTTTTTATTAAATTACGTGAAATCCACATTCCATTGCTTCAAGTTGGAACTATGAGATGATTGATGTAACGTGAACAGGAACAACTTTTGTACTCTGCAGCTTGTGTTGTATAAGTATTTTGAGAGGGTGTCAGCTCACACACACACAATATTGGAGTGATTTTTCACTCAAACTAATGAAAACATACCGAGGCCAACATTTTCCAAAATGGAGATATTGGCTGGTAATTGTCCTGCTAGTTAATGGTCAATAATAGGATTATGTCCTAATTCCCATTGGATCCCATAAAACACTTCGAGGAAGGGACCCAATTCAGGAAAGAGCTTGAGCTTGGGTTGCTTTCATTCTCAATGACACAATATTGAACTGTGCCTTTTTGAAAGTTTCCTGTCTATATTTGAGTCTAATTTAGAGAAGTGATTTCAACTAGTCATTTTATCATGAGAACCGCTAAATAACCGCTAAGATAAGTATTTAAAAAAAATTCACACTTGCCTAATTGAAAAAATAATTATTGTCACTCAGAGTTTTTTCAGTGTTCTTGGAACCATGTGTATGAATTTATTGCATCACTAATGATCTACAGTTGACAAATGTGGTGACTTGACACCACCAGCGTTTGTATCGGATCTGCAAAAAAGCGACGATTGGCTCATGAAGAATATAGGATCACTGGCAATAATATATATTATCTAACATTCCTTCATCATTGTCACTCTCACTACTCAATTTCATAAGGAATTTTAGATAAAAAACTGGCCTTTCGTGTTGAGCGCATCGTGTGTGGAAACGTCCGGAAAAATCTGGCACAATTTAAATTCCAAAAGCCCATCAGTACATTGTACGCAACATCGATTAATAAGTAAGTTAGTGATTTCACGGAAGACCATGCAGGCGGAAACATTGCGAAAGCCAATGCCAAACGGCTGTTCCTACTGCCTGTATAAGCAACAACACCAGCTGAGGCCTGACTTGACCCAGTGCTGGTACACCTCCCGTTTTAGCAACGGTTTCTACATTGGACAGCATCCCTATGATGCAAATGCGCGTCACCCTTTATTCTGGCCTGAGCACCCAGTGAACCTTCTGTCATTTTCTGCCGGCCTTGTGGGCTCCTTTTGGCCCAACTGTACGATACATTGTACGTGATGCTGCCGGGACTTCCTCATTCTTCGGCATCTCGAGTCAGTCCGCCCAAGTAATGTCCACGTGTCTTCCGTTTTCCGTGCAGGAGGCGGTATCCTGACCCATATCGAAGCAGTAGGCTTGGAGGGCCACATAACCCCGTTTCCCGTGAAATAATGGAGCCTTTTATCAGGTTTCCCAAAACACGGGGGATGTGGGTCAGTCGGAGGGATTATGCGATGAGCCATTGTTTCCACGTAACAGTCTCAGCCACGGTTGACCCTAAACAGTTAGGTGGTTAGTTGGTATTCAGGATTGCTCACCTGGTTATAGGTGGGCAGATTGCACGCCGGTATATAGACTGTGGTAGTGTAGTAGAACGTCACCAGGAATGCAGTCCTGTGTGTTCTGCATTTAAAATACTGTTATAGTATATGTAGTCACCCTATGGTATCAATCAATTTAAAGTGAATAAACCCTTGATTCTAGATTTTAAAATTGGTTGCTGCGGGATAACAAACCATAACGTCTGCCCTGGAATTGAGGGTTTAGGTAGCCACCAACCTGTATAATTTTTCAAGCTAAAAAAACGAAGTTCGTTCATGTAATTGAGTGGTTGGTGGGAGAAGGGCGTATCCCAACTGGACCCAACATTTCAGGAGAACCACGAGTTGTACGGCTCCAGCAATCTTTCCGGATTATTTCCCGGCTCCAATTTTCCGAGTTTCTCTCTCAATTATTTCCCATAGTTGTGTCAAATGGTCACTTCAGATGCAATATCCCGACTCATTTAAATACGAATATCTTGCACCACAGATACAAACTTTCGCAAAATAATGACAGGTGGTATATCATGTGATTTTAATGGAAAATCTCATTTCGAAGGGCAGTTGGACTACGCCCCTCTTCCGCCGACCCACTCAATTCGATAACACTTCCTAAGGGCCGGTTTCACCGAGCTCGGTATATGATAAAACCAGGGTTCTTTCAGACAATCCCTACATTTTTGTATGGATTTTCCTGAAAAAACCTGGTTTTATCATATACCGAGCTCGGTGAAACCGGCCCTAAGGACCAGTTTCACCGAGCTCGGTATATGATAAAACCAGGTTTCTTTAGGAAAATCCATACAAATATGTAGGGATTTTGAGAAATACCCTGGTTTTATCATATACCGAGCTCGGTGAAACCGGCCCTAAGACTACCAAGAAGGGTAATATTCCATTTGTTCGACGGGTTGCATTGATCACAGGATCTTATGCTTGCCGGGACTCTCGATGGTAAAGCCGCATTGTAATAAATGTCAAAACAAGTAGAGAGTTGAAGGTGAAACATCTCTAAACTATTTTTGCCATTATAAAAAGTAAAGCCATTATAAAGTCTTTTGAAGGCAGGACTGCATTTCCACAACTTTTGTGACCTTTAATTTTGTCTGATACTTGTGATAAATTATTATCAGTCGTAACCTTCAGTATCTCAAGAAATTAAAGGCTTATACTCTATAGCGAGAATATTCATCCAGTCACTATGTTTAGCAGTATAACGACCAAAGAAATGTTCCCAAGCAACATTTGCGAAGGTTCAAGTCATTGTAAATACTACACATCTGCTAAAAAAAACTCGGAACAAACTCATTTCCTTGATGTAACTATTGAAGAACTGGTGTAACGTTATACGAATTGTAAAGGAACCGCGGGTTAATACACCTTCATACGGTATAAATAAAGTTCATCGTCATGACAGGCCGTTGGTTTATAACGAGACAAAAAAAGCTCGCTTGAACACCTGATACATGACCTTTTAAGAATTCTTTTGGACGGCGCAAAGAAAATACCATATGTTATTTGTATCTTGCCTGAAGATGATGTAACTATGGTGGTTGGTAGTATACCCTTATTCTGGTTCGTCCTTGATAAACCTTTCTCCAGTGGCCGCGGATGCATACATGACAATCAACATCTTCAGCAGCATCCTGGAACTGACTTGAGAAATTTTTCATTCACGCATACCGTACCCACAAAAACTCGTGATCAAATACATTCGTTTCAGCTGCTAACCCTGAACCTCCCCGCCCTAATACGGAGTGATCTCTTGCACAATGTGTAGTGTAATGTCACGGTTATGCATATGTAAGGAAAGGTAGAAAGGCAAAAAAAGACCACGCAGGAATACTTTGGGACTTAATAATGCACCATCGTAGTAGGTCAACAATCATGGGTCCGTTGCTTCTTGCGATAGGTCATTCAGGCTTGAGACGAGTGCAATGACGTGGTGGATGAGTCTACAATGGATCGGGGACACTGGGTATCGTGACTGAAATATTAACCGCACAGTGGGCAGCATGCAACTCTTCTTTGAGTGGTTTGCTGAAAGTCTAACCTATGGATGAGGCCTGCCTTTAAGTTTTTATTTTATTTTATTGCAGCCTCCATTGAGAATGTAATTAGTCCACAGCAAAAGGAGGAAGAAGCACCTTCAGAGAGGCAACGAAGAGCAGCAGGTGGGTGAAAACATTGTATAAACAATGTGTTTACATTATTGCCCTGTTACACACTTGACATACCGGTATATACCATGTGAAGCCTC
Organism: Catajapyx aquilonaris; assembly: GCA_000934665.2. Lineage (NCBI taxonomy): Eukaryota > Metazoa > Arthropoda > Diplura > Dicellurata > Japygidae > Catajapyx > Catajapyx aquilonaris. The sequence goes on from KZ538956.1 coordinate 24,613, forward strand.
TAAGTACATTCGTTCTTCGAGCCTTCTCTATTGTGTTTTGCTTCTTTTAATTTACTTTTTCATTTAAAATCATAGTGAGTCGATCTGACAAAAATAATCGGTTGTCTTCCTTGTCTTTAAGTGCTTCATGTTACTTCTTTTGTCAATCTGCTGTAACTTCTCTTCTTATCCGACTTTCTGGGCTTCGCTCAACAGATGGCCTCATCAATACCATTGTTGATGGAACCATCACTACCAGCCTGTATTTGGACAAGGAAAAGGGCAAAGGAAGGCCAACAGGACTTCTGACCTCCACCTTGGGTACTTTTATCAACGCCGGTACTACTACGGAATATGCTACCAAAATCTACGGCACGTTTTTGGAGGGACAGTACGCCAAGATTGTTAGTACGACTTCCCGAGTGTTTTTCGTCATCCCTACTGGAAGTGCTTCGGACATGGTGGATCTGATCAGGCCAACGGGATTTGTTTCCAGCGTCGAATCTACCGAAGTCAAAAATTATGCTACCACATTGCACACCACCGAGTACTACCGGACCTTTATCGACGGCACGTATGCGCAGCTGGTATCCAGCTCTTCCAATGTCCACTTTCCACCATGGTACACGGACCCAATCATTGCTTCCACTATTGGAACTCGTCAGTTTGATTCTGTTCATTCTGGTGAGGTGTACCCAACAGCACTTAATGTCTTGTCGTCTCCAGGAAAGGACGCTGTTGTTAAAGGTTCCGTCGTGAATGAGGCTCACGGGCGTTTTAGCATCGTTCCTACAAAGGCTTCTGAAGTGCTGCAGACCAGTTCCGTGCAAAACATCCGAGTTGGTACAGGAGGTGAAGAAATCACACTCAGAGGTACCCGCGCAAAGCTGATCGCTGCAAATGGAGACCAATATTATAACGTATTCACGGGGAAGTATGAAAGAGGTGATAAAACGTATCAGTTCATCCTTGGAAACACAGTCCAGCAAGGAAAGGGCGGTGACCCCAGACCTGTCACAATTGCGGGTCCTATACAAGTTGCAAATGGTGACCAGGCTAGTGTGGTGATACTGAAGGGAGACAGAGGTCTTGAAGTAGTAGTTCCAACTGCAGCGATCAAAGCAGGAGCAACTGCTGCCCCTGTTTGGTCTGGATCAGGATTGATTGACGGTCAGCCAATGGAAGGCGTGCTGATAGAGAGTTCCGAGGGCCATGACTCCATTGCTGTTCAAGGAGAGTATGGAGTCATTACGGGCGCAACACCTAGCATTGCCACAGTAGTCATTGACAAGAATGCACGCAGAGGAAGAGTATCCCTCAAGGTAGCAGCTGAATCTTCCACTTCTTCAGTGCCCAAGCTACTACGCGAGCACACTTCAGGCCGGAAGGTCCACCGAGGACAGGAGATAAATGATGTCAGGCCTAGTAAGCCAAGGCGTGCCAACCTGCCAACATTTACCGTAGGTCAGGATTTCTTTGGCACCAGTTCAGAGGAAGACAGTGCAGAGTCTAGCCCACCCAAAGACGAGGAAAAACGTACCGAAATTCGCACCTCATTCGTCAGAGACTGGAAATCTCGGAACCGTGTCAACACTTACAGAAAGGATAGGTCATTCCCCAATTTCCGAGTTGTCGACACAGAATTACACAATGAAGCGTCTGAAATGACAACCGTCACTTATGTGGGGTTTGTCGATTTCACTACCACTGTCGGAGACACAGTCATTGTCTTTATGCCTAGAACCCAAGATGTTGCTCAGGTAACCAAGGTCGCGCCGACGTCAGTGAAACAGAGCGTTCAAACAACGTCATTGGCCTCCTCGGTTTTACGAGAACAAAAGAAGAAAGACAATGAGCAGAAGGTGGTGTCGGGCGTAAAAACATTTATGTCCTACACCCCTGGAATGGTCACTCGTACTATAGTAGGGCACAAAATCAGTGTAGAAAAGGCAATTCCAACAGTGCAAGCTGGTGGAATCCGAGGCCCTAAAGATTTTCCAGAGGAAATATCATCTCAGGTGCCTAGTTCTGACATGAACATACTGTTTAGTTCAGTGCTCGTATCTTCGGAAGAAGATAATGACTATGATTTGGTCTCGACAGACCTCGTCGATATTGCTTCTGCTTATGTGGAACCTACTGCTTCATTGACAGGCTTGACAGAATCTTCTGTCGTCAAAGAAACACAAGTTGTCGCATCTCCCTCACCGACTTTAGACGACGAAGTATATTCGACAGCGACAACTGTTGTTCTGAACACTGTCGATGCTTTCCCCACTGGACTTATTACAGCCATTGGTGGCCGCATCATACATCGAGGAACAACAACTTTGTACACCTCGTTAATTTTCGGAACTTACATCGAGGGCAACTATGCACAAATAATTCACAGCACTTCTACCATTTACTACCTAGTTGATGAGTCGTCCTACATAGCTCCTTCAGTGACCGAGTCCATTCAAATGACTTCTGTATTGGAAGCCCCAGCGACGACGAACAGTGCCTCTGTTTCCGATGCAGGCGTTACAACTGAATCCAGTTTTGAGTCAACTACTAAGGAAGATGCAGCCGATATAACCACAGTAGACATATTGCCACCTGCAGAACTAACGACAGAGAAACATCTCACGAACGAAGTGGATGATGGGGTTACTTTGAAGCCTCGTCCCCAAGACGAGGATAATGAAATTATTGAAACAAGCAGAAGGGTTGGGTCAAAACCAGGGGCTCAGCTTATTGTTCTGGATGGAGACAAGAAAAATGAAATTAGTGACCAGAAAAGCACTGTAATATTTAGTCGCATACTGCCATCTACAATATACAAGACATACACATATTTCACCACCTTTTTTGTTGAGGATGACGGCACAAGCACTACCTCAATAAAATCACGAGAGGAAATTTCAACCGAAGTTGGTGTGGTTACTTCCACTTATAGTTCAGTCATAGACGCGACAGCACCTGTAGAAGCATCACTAGAATCAACTGAAGCATCCGTGCTGAATAGACAACAGAATATTCCAATCGCACCAGTGGAAGTAGTGCCAACTGCTGTCAACACTAGACTCCAGACATTGTATACGACATATACTTATCTCACCACCTACTTTGCGGATGACACCGTGAGCATATCAAGTAGAGAAGAAACGGTTACAAATATTATTACAGTAACTCCAGACATTGAAGCGACTGTAGCTCAAGCGGAGCCACTGGTGTCACCTACCGCGACTTTGACTGAGCGTATTGAACCAGTGACTGGAGTCGGGGTGGGTAGGCCGACGACAAAGTTCTTCTCAGCTCCTGAAGAAGTGGAAAGTTCACCGACTCTAGTAGACTCTCTGACGAAATCTCTGGCAGACAATTTGTTGAAAACATTTTATACTACTTACACTTACTTCACAACTGTTTTTGTTGATGGAGAAACAAGCATCAATAGCCGTACTGATGTTTACACCAACATTGTGACACCTAGTAATTACCAACCAGAAGCCACGGAAGACGTTGTTATCTCACCAACAATCAGTGAGTTAGTATTAGACTCTTCCATTGTGAGTGATGAGGACGAAGAATCAGTTGTGTCTCAAGTTAAGCCTACAGACGCCCTTGAAAGCACATTTTACACTACGTATACATACCTGACAACTGCTTATAAGGACGGAAGTACTTTGTACTCAAGTTCTTTGGAGGTGTACACCAATGTTGTTGCTGGGGAGAAAACCGTGCGTTCGGGAATATACACTGATGACATTGCTCCTTCTGCTGCAGTGGATGCTCCTAAAGCTTCCCGTGATATTCTGAGGCAGCTAGATATTATAGATCAAATTCCAGGAGCATCCAGCGAGCTTGCAGCCAAAGTTACAACTGAGACAAGTGCTGAAAATGAAACCGACAGCAATTCAGACTCTAAATTGTCCTCTTCATCATCCTCATCCTCTTCGGAAAAGGAAAAGCCGGAGGATGAAGATTCATTAAGCAAACCTACACCTCCGCTGAAAACTTTGTTCACAACTTACACTTACTACACGACATACTTTCGAGAAGGAACGTCACAGATTGAAAGCAGACTGGACGTAGTAAGCACAGTAGTCTCGGATGAAGATCAACTCTCAACATTTATTCCAATTGAAGCAACATTTCCGATCACATATTATACCACCTTCACATATTGGACAACGACCTTCAAGGATGGAAGTACACTAATATCTAGTAGAGAAGAGACTCAGTCAAATGTTGTTACACCTGGCGTGGATGCCACTGCTCATGAACAAGCGTCATCAAGCGAACTTGTAGTCGAGCCCACGCCGGTCCTAGAACTGACTACCTATTACACGACGTATACATATTACACCACCTCATACATTGGAGACGGAACGATCATTAGCAGCAGGCTCGAGACTTTAACCAATGTGATTACGGGAACTGTTACTCCTTCAGGGAGAGCAGTCAGTGCCAGTCAAGCACCTGAACAAGGATTGTTAGACAAGCATGCAAGTCTACAAGACGCCAAGTCTAAAGACCAACCCACTGGCCTCTTGTCAACCATTGTCCAGAGCCAGGTAAATGATGGAACTACCACCTTGCTTTCTACTGATGTGTATGGGACATTTGTGGACGGAGTTTATGCACGAGTAGTCGAGAGTACGACACAAGTTGTAACACCTACCGCATCAGCAGAGGTCACGTTTCCAACAGGCCTGGTGTCATACAATGCTGGTAAAATTGTCGACGCTGACGGAGCTACCACGACATATTTTACGAGTCGTGCCATTGGCACTTACATAGGAGTTCATTACGCTCAGATAATTGAAAGCACGACAAGCTTAGTTGTGAATCCATCCATCACAGTTGCCAGTGACAGCGACCAGTTCAAAACTGGCTTGGTGCGTTCAATTGACGGTTCAATTGTTCAAGGAGATAGCACAACTTTTTATGAGTCCAAAATCATTGGAACTTTTGTCGATGATCGTTATGCTCAAGTTATAGAGAGCACCTCTAGTGTGGCTATTGGTCCAACGTCAGTCGTAGTAGGCACTACAACAACTGCTACGGCAACACCAGATTCGCCCACTATCTCTACCATTGTCGCCCTCGACAGCTCTTTTGGAGATGGGGCTGAGACCGCTAAGGAAGAATCTAAGGAAGAGGAGCATGAAGAAGAAGACAAAGATCAAGATAATAAAGGATTTTTCAGTCAAGGACGAGGACGAGGTCGCCTTCCCTTTGGAAGGAGGACTTTCACTCCAGTAATTACACCCTTTGCTTCTCGGAGCAGATCGACCTTTCCTCCTAAGAGGAAGCCCACTAGTGCTACAACCATTACGCGATCGGACTTGACACCAACAGTGACAGCCACTCCTGCAGCATCGGATGTGAGTCCCACTAGAGGGTTCTTCAGGAATCGTCCAGTAGGCGCCTCTGAATCTGCTGTAGTTCAGGGCTCTCGTCGATTTGGAAACAGATTCCGGTCATCCACTGCTGGTGCTGTTGTTGCAGCAACTTCTTCAAGTGGTGGGCGTTATGACAGTTCACGAGCTGGAGCCAGGTTTGGTAGCAGCAGTATTCCAATCAGCCCTACACAGTCAAGGCGTGGTGGGTTTAGGAACTCTGCTGTGAGAAGCACACAAGCTTCTCGTGCTAGCAGTGTTGCTGGTGCCGCTGGCGGAAGTTCCAGCAGGTTCGTTTTTAGATCACGAATCCGTCCAACGGCATCCCTAAGAGACACACTCACAGTGTCTGCTTTTGTGACTGAGCCCACTATTCCTGATGAAACAGTTTACGAACAGCAGCAAGATTCAGACACTCAGACAGTCACGGAAGCTCTAGATATTGCCACGACTGAGGCCACTACGCCAATTAAGAATTCAAGATTCCGGCGACCACTTCCTAGATTGACCACATACTCATCTAGAGGCGGCTCAACAACAACACGACGACCGCCATCTGCCGCACGCTCGTACAAACAGGTGAATAGAAGCAGCACTACACCAGCTCCCAACAATCGTAGCGTCAATCGGCCTCGTGCCTATTCGCCTCGCCCGAGACTCAACAGCTTGTTCCCATCTCGCTCATTTATTCAGCGACCAAGTCCTGAAGAAAGTGAGAAAGAAGAGACGGCGAAAAACGCTACGCAGGACTCCATCGATGACGGTAGCAATGAAGAATTTACTCAGGAGGCATCAGAAAATGCTTACACAGTAGCTGATATGGACCCCTCGGAAGGAGAGGAAGAGACATCGTTAGATAGAGCCATTGCAGCAGCCGAACAAGAAAATTTGCCTGCACTCTCTCGTTCAGCCAGACAGACAGATTTTGGACAAAGGAGAAAGAGCAGTTCGTCGAGTTCTGGCAGTAGCAGATTTCGACGGCCAAGCAGTAGCGCTAGCAGAAAGAAAGATGATAACCCTCCAGATCAGCAGAGGGAGAGCAGCAATAGCCAGCCATCTACCACCAGTAGCACTAGGTCCAGAGGGCAGTCATCACGCTTTCGCAGCCGAATCCAACCTACGTCAACCTCTCGTCGCACACCCTTTACATTGAGTGCCAACACTGATTCAGGCAGGCGTTCTGCGGGCTCTTCAACATCTTCACCTTCTTTTCGTCGCACCACAAATCCGGTGAGATACCAGCAACGTCAAGCTTCTGAAACAAAGCCTACCCGCTCACGATTCAGATCCTCATCTCGATACCGTGGGAGTAATTCAGCTGCTGCTACAACTGAATCAGCTCCTAGTCCTAGGACCAGTCGACGCTATTCCAATGGACGTGGGGGTGGGGGTGGTCGTTCTGCATCTCGATACAGGACAGACTACGATGAGTACACATCTAAGCAGGAAACGTACCAGCTGCCCACGTTTGATGGAACCATTACAGTGACACATTACATTCCAATGGAAGCCACAATTCCCATTGTTCATGGGAAAGAAACTGAATACAGGCAAGTGTTAACCGCTAGCCCCAGCATCGAGATTCTTGGACCTGATCAGTACACAACTATTGAATTCGATGGCAGCAATGTTTTGTTAGCAAGTGAAATTACTGCTACACCGTCAATTGGTGTCACTGAAATTACCAGCTACCTGCTGCGCCCTTCGGAAACAACTGGAGTCATTTTTACACCTACTACTATCAGAGGCCGAAGGACGTCCTATTCCCACATTGTCCCCAGTACAGCATACTCGGTGGATCCCGTGGTGACAACATTAACAGATCCTCTGGCCAACAATTCTCCTCTCACTAACCTTTTGCTATCCCAGCTCTTGTTGGGAAACCTTGGTGGATTCCCTCCCAACCTAAACCCTCTCCTTGCTCTAAATAACCAGCCTCAAAGCCCAGGGACTCCCATGACCCTCTTGACCACTCTGACTACCACCTACGTTACTACCGTCACTGACCTGACATCAACTGTGCTCCCTATCACTCTGAGGGGAATGGCAATAAAAACCACCATTGTTGACAGCTCCGTTCACGTGATAACAGCTACAGAATTCATTACTGAGACCAGCATAGTCACACCAACTCCAGCTGCTAACGATGCCATAAACACTCTGCTCCTTCAAGGTTTACTACAAACGCGATTGTTTCAACCACCACCGCTACCGCAACAACAACCTCTAATTCAGCCTCACCAGATCCAGCATTTGTTGCAACAACCTCCTCCTCCACCGCCCCCGCCGCGGGCGAAGAGTGAGAGAAGAAAAACTGCTCGAGATCATGGAGTTGCCGTTGAGTTAGATGAATACCTAGATGAAAATTTGGAGTATAAACAAGATGCTCGCAGAGTTCAAACAAAACCCAAACCCAAGCAAGAACCTGTAGTCACACGGCAAAAGCCTGAAACTAGTGTTGTCACTTTGTATGTGAGTGGTAGTAGACCTGGTGATTTCACTACCATTTTGTCTACCGTCACTTTGAGCCGAGATTCTGCCACCGCAGCAAGCATTGTCAAACGGAACGTTGAAGCCACAACAATCACACCTTCTGCACTGCCATCATTTATAGAAAGTGACGGCGTTGTTCACACTCTCCCGGACAAATATGACGATATTGACTTTTACGTCATGTCAGCAATAAATGAAGTGGATACGGGTGACCCAGCAACTGATTTGCCCACCGAATCTTTAACCAGTGTCCAGAGCAGTCATTCGTTATATTCAAGTGTAGATGAAATTGAAACATCCACTCCAGTTTCCGAAATTGAAGATGATACTCGCCATTTTTTATCGGATGGCCGCGCTGAGCCTGCCCCACTCGCGCGGAAAAAAAGAAGTGCTCAACGGGGCCAAGGAATAAGTCGCCAAGACTCGGAAGAAGAAGACCATGTTGTAGAATCAGATTCTAGTGGCCGCATACAATCTAGACTACGAAGCAAAAAAGTTCAGATACTGAAGAAGCCTTCGGTGGCGGAGAGTGCTGAGAACGAGTCAAACAAGGTTAACAGTGACACCAACGATGAAAAAGTGGACAGTACTGCTGAAACGGAATCGCCCACACCGTCTCTTCGGAAGGGAATTAGACGAGTAACAATTACTCGCTCACGCCCCTCTACGACTCTTGAAACTGAAAAGATACCTACACCAGTGTCCAAGAGACGAAAGATTATCGTGACCCGGACTCGCACTGTACCAGCGAGATCTTTGGGGTTCTTAGATGGAGCTGCAGAACTACCTGTTGGTAGACGGGTGGCTCACACTCGTGCGTCAAACGAGGCGACAAAAGGATCTAAGAGAAGAAAGATCGTTGTGACGAGAAGGCGACCTGTTACAAGCCCTAACATTGCAGCAACCCGAAGCAGAACTGTTGCTAGTGATGGAAAAGTTAAAGTCGTTGTTACTAAACGTCGTCCAGTGAAGTCTAGAGCATCTTTGGGCCGCATTGAACCAACTATTTCTGGGGCGACTAGGTCTGCCAGTGCCGACAGAACTTTGCTGACAGTGTATTCATATCTCTACACAGTGGTAAAGCCAGATGCCGAAGCAGTTACATCCACCAGGGAACTTACAGTCTCTGAAGTGGTAGGAAGAGACCAAGTACCTGAAGATATTAAGCCTACAGAGGCAGGCCTGTACACGATTGGCACTATAGCACCTACATCTAGATTAGGTGAAAGAGTGAACAACGGTGTTACAACCTTGGTCAATTTGGCTTCTGCAACACTGCTCAGATATGATGGAGGTGATGACATTGCATATCAAGACCGCGATAATTCTCGGCAGCAGCAAATTGAAGCTTCCTTCGATATAGTCAATGATCATAGACCTTCTCGTACTCGAACGCAAGCCCTTCCTACTAGAGTACGGAACATGGCCACAAACCGTGGCACCGTAAGGTTCGATCCAGCTCGCCAATTAGAAACATTCACCTTAGTGCGACGACCAACCAGCAGAAGAGTGAATTCGGCCATCAGGACTGTGTTGAGAAATTCTGCATCACGTGTCCGCTTTAATGACGTAAGTGATTTGTCACAAGAGGACTTTGAATACGACTATGATGAGTATCCGCAAAGTTTGGCTGATTATTATGAAGAAGATGGTGAAGGAAACACGGAAGAACTTGATGTGGAGGACGAAATGTCAGTCACAGAAGCAGGTGAACACTCTGTAGATGACACTACAGAAGCTGAGGAGAGTGAAGTCACAGTGCCTCCACAAGAAGATGATGTTAAGGAAGCCCCTATGGCAGAACACAGTCAAACAACAGTGAACCAAACAGAAGCGGCTGACACTAAAGAAGGAACTCTCGGCGGTGACAGGGAAGGCAGTCTTAAAGATGGAGAACAAGAAGCGTCAGGTGAATCTCCGCTGGAATCATCCCAAGAAAGTGGCGAAAAAGATGAAGCCGTTTTAGAAAGGACTGAGTATGAAGAAGAAGAACTGGAAGACGAAGATGAAGAAGGAGGAGATAAGGCGAGTCTAACACCCACTGCCAGTAGCGGACTCCGCCTGGTACGTCCAACTCGTCTTAACTTCTCACGTCGACCTGCTCCAGCACGTAGGCCATCGCCAGATTTCTTGAGTAGGCTGAACCGATTGCGGACCAGCAGCATTAGCAGCAGCGCACCTAGTCTTCTTCAACCTCGTCCCACTGCCACCTTGGGACGCGCCCCATTCAGATCCCGCTTGTCCCGCGTCCAGGGTCCATTGTCCTCTTCCCATAACGTCCCTTCATCGGTGGTGTGGAAGACATTCACTACCACTACCAGTCTTCCACTGCATGGGGACAGAACATACCTGACTTTGTCATTGCTCACCTCGACCATAACCACCCTTGTAGGAAGTGACCTCTCCTTGCTGACTGAATCTCCCGAATTTTACAAGGTGGCTACCACTGCCCCTGTTCGCACCAACAGACCTTTTGTCAGTCCTACACGGCCTGCCAGTTTGCGGCCTACGTCCAGGCCTGCAGTCAGATATCCGACCGTAGAAGACTTCAACGATGTTTCTCCAGAAACGACCGATCTTTCTGACGTTCCACCACCAAACGCTTTTACTCCAAATGACTTGGCTGACTTTATCCCAGGGCCTTTATCTTCTCTCACTCTGTCTGACATTCCCATATACACGACTCGACTAGTCACAGAAACAAACTACAAGACATTGAAATATGTGGTCACTCGTCTCAACGGGGACGAAAGCGACGTCACCACCAGTCAAGAAATTATATCTGACGTTGTGACCAAAACAGTGACCGAGCTCGTTACTCCAACCAAAGGTGAGTTCACACCAGAAACTTCCCCATCTTCTGTAGCTGTGGTGTAAAAATAATGAACTATTAGCATTGTCCCCAACACGCATCATGAACAGGAACAGGGATTTCCTTGATCTGCTGATTCATATTTTATCAGAAAAGGTTTTGGAGAAAATATTTAGGTTGCCATTTTATTGCATTCACTTATCTTCTCTAGTTCTATCACATATTCTTCTTTTTTGTCTACTCCAACTTTTCATGAACCTTCCAATTTTGTAAAAACTTCCACATGTTCTTGTTATTTATTCATGACAGACTCCATCATTACATGAAGCTGTCTCGTAGCACGTGTTGGTATTTTGTATTCCATTTCACACTATCAAAATCTTTCAGTACACAGGGAATTTTAGGGTTATTATCTATGATCAAAAAGTAAAGCAGTGTACTAATTTGTAGGCAACTACTTTTTACTGACAGTCTGAAATATGTAGCAAGAGCCAATGTTGTATGATCTATAATGATGTTTTGGTAACAATATCTTAATTTCCACAGCAGTTCCTGTTGTTGCCACTGCTGTCGAGGACAACAAACTTGCTGGTGAGTGCATATCAACAAAAAAGTATGGCTTAAAATATTATGATTTGTTTTCAGTCTTCACCAATGATACAGTGATTAATTGTTGGGAACATATTGTTTCTTAATTGCAAAGGTAGGATCGCAAAATCTTACACTACAGTAGCCTATACATAGTTTGTATGTATCTCATGTACGGCAAATCACAGAAATATTCGAGGCACGACAATCGCTGATCGTCATCCCGAGACCATCGCGGTAAAGTTATCGCAGTAATTTTGCTCCAGACACGTGGCATCGAATAAAGAACAAAAAGAACAACAACAAGAAGAGAAAAAGAACATTTCTCATGGTGGATTTTTCCGCCAAGGATATTGCCGCGATCTATGTCCCAGAATCAAAACAAGTTGCACGAGGACATCTGTCCTGTGTGATTTTGTAGCGCGGTATCCTTGGCGGCGCTGTTTTATTTATTCATTTAGGGCCAGTTGCACCGGCCTCAGTGTAACTTAGAACCTCGGGTATAACAAGAATTGCCATAGCAATCATTGTTGGTCAACAATGATTGCTATGGCAATTCTTGTTGCAACTGGCCCTTATTGAGCAAAGGTGCGGTATTTATTTTGATTTGATCTGTATTAACTTATTATAATCCGGAAAATAAATTGTCTAAGGGGTCGTCCATAAACCACGTGACCGTATTGGGGGGAAGGGGGGGGGTCTGCTGATATACCACGGTTGGTCAC
>KZ538957.1:0-31031 GCA_000934665.2 Catajapyx aquilonaris
GGCCGCAGTGGCGCTTTCCCATGTTAAACTCGCATAGACGGTGGCGCCACTGCGGAATTTTTCCATGTGTCGCCGTAATAAGCCGTGGACCACTACTCCCCCCCGCCCCTCGCCGTACGTTGGTACCTTACCCCCAGCAGCTCGACGAAATGAAGATGAAAGGAAAGGGTGCGGCTGGGAATTGGAGCCGGAAAACCCTGGCCGGTCATTCGCCATTCCTGGATGATAAAGTGCCATCTCAGCAAAAGGGGGAGTTATGAGGCGAGAGCTCTCTCTTTCTTGCAATTTTTTTTGCACCAGGGTTCCTTTCTTGTAGGGCAGGGAACAAAGATTTTTTCGCTAGTTTTATGTGAGATTGCGGGCATGATCATATGGAGGTGCTCTAATTGGTGGGGATATTTAGTCATCTTTTGGATGGAGAGATTCGAGGTTGTAAATCAGATGGGCCAATAGCGGCCCGTGGGCCACAACTTACCGATCGGTGTAGAAAGTAGACAGTGACAAACTGTGATCTGATTTCTGCTCTCGTAAAGTACAGTTGAAATTTCCATTCTCGGAATGGTTCTTATACCTGGAGTCTAATCAGCGGCATTAATCAAATTGGCAGTTTGTTATGGAAGGTTCGCATGATTGGCGGCAGTAGACATCACCCCTACCAACCCCCACTATCAACCTCCAAATAAAATGGATCCAACCTTCCGACAACGAAGGTTGACCATTTCTAATTTGTATTAATATACTCCTGGCCTAGTTACAAGGGCCATTAAAGGCGTACTGTAACACTACCGCATTATTCGGTAACTGACATCACAGCGAGCTTTACGTGATAACATGCAGACTTGGAACGTAGCCCATCTTGCGGATGGGAATTTTGCGTAAACATGCTCGATGCTTTTAAGTGAATTAAACAACCTTCTGCAAATGCCTGTTACTCCTTTCACAACAGAAGGTTCGTGGAAAGTCCAGGTCGAATCTATAGTGTGTGAATTACGGTTGAAATGTTGTGTATAGGTCTGCGATAGTGGCTCTCCTGGCAGCCTGTGCTGTACAGAGTGCAGGATGTAGCACACATGTGTGTCTGAGATTGCCTAGAGTGAAGATGAAATGGCTTTTCTTTGTACCATCATATAGGCCTACGTGTTATGCACTTGTTGTGACGTCCCCCACTAGATGGCGGGGGTGTCTAATGGACCTGGTGGGAGGCTTGAGTTTGTATAGTCAGTCGTGATACAGGCTCGGGCGAGGCTAGTCTAATAAATCGGTTGTTGGAAACCTGTTGTATTATTGGACCACGACCCTGAGTGACCTCTCGGTGTCAGGAGTGACGACCTAGGAAGGTCAGATCTCCCAGTGTATAGATTGTCACTTTATGGCTGACTGATTTTAACCGTCATGTGCGCGGGGTAAAGGAATAAATTGGACTAAAATGGAAAGTTGTTTTTATTACAGTTAATACTGCAACTAACTGCTAACAAATAAGTAGGATACCTCTGTGAATGAAAAATTGATAGCAATAATGCCAAATAGTGCGAATCAACTGAGACACTCAGGTACAAGTTAGTATTAGGATACAGATAATTTTAGGCTAGCAATTTTTTCAAATTTCAAAGAGCTGCATGAATAGATTGGAAGTGCAAAAAAATTTATTGCCACTAAATGGTATTTGAGGACCAATTTTTAAAGACACAATGTTGAAGAAGTATACCGGTACATCCGTGCATTGTCGTGCCATACGTGACGTAAACGCTCACATTTACTGCCGCACGCTGTATATTGTGTTTTTTTTCGGTCAGGGGACGACCAGCTTTTTCCCTTTATAGATTCACCAATGCCAGGATCACCACAAAATTTTGAGCGTCATTTTTTTTCTCTTACGCACCGCATAGGTCCAGTTGAATAGGACACGGCTGTCATAGCGTTCCCCGAATTACCGCCAAACAGTTTAGCCATTCATTTTTTTTCCCGCGTGGCTCTTTGAAGACCGCAAAAGCGCGCGGAAATCGCACGTTAAAAAGCCATCAGAGTTGTTTTGTCACCGGATTACCAGGCCTCCCAGTTCCTCAGTCGGGCCTGGCAGATCGGGACGATTCATTCAAAACACGGACTACCCCCTCCCCATCCCGATCCTCCCCACTCTGGCCCCCTCCACACACCCCCAGGCCCGTGGGCCAGCGTCTGTCACCCGCACGAGATGCGGCCACTCGGATGGTTTTGTCATGTGGCGGCCAGGAGAGGCTTCGGGGCCAATGCAAAAAAATCTGCGCCATTGATCCTCACGCCCCCACAGACCTTCTCTGATCTCTGCTTATTTCGCCCTAAACTATGGTGTCCAACGCAATGTGACAAGTACATTGTCATCACGCTCAAAAATTTCTTAAACTGTCAAAATCGTGCCATTTTTTCTCATTTCACATATTTAACAAGAGCATAAGTACAGACTGGCATTCAAAAACAAACTCAAGTTGGGATTGCTGTGAGCACTTCACATGTCAACAGCTGTAAACCTCAGAGTCCCTTTGTGGCTGCTAATGAAACATTTACGCAACGGTTGTTCTTCTGTTGGCTGTCAGACTTCAAAGCGGACCTGAAATATTCACTGCATAGGGTGCCAACTTCACATGTGCTAAGCAGGGCCCACCAATGAGAGTTTCACCGCATCTCTCCCACAGGAAAGAGAGGGTGTCTTGTGTGCATTTGTGCCATGTCACAGACTACTGCCTGAATCGGCAGGGCTCGAGTCTTCATTTGTTGATAGCCAGAATTTAATTAGGTGGTTTTTATTCGGATATAGGTATTTCGTTAAATATAGAGTGGAACCTCATACTTCGAACGCCTCTAATATACTTCGAGACAAATTCGATCTGGAGTTCGAACTGCGCGGGCAGTGAAGAAAATGCGCTCGCTGAGTAAACGCCATCTGTATGCGCCCAAGTCTAAATTTTGCAATATGTAGTTTAGAGCAGTCACGTTATAATCTGAGTTTTGTATTAACAAAGCTTTATGAAATCAAACTTTACATAATCCTGTGCGTGAGATAATTCTGGAGTTATTAATTACTCTAAAAACTGGTTGTATCTGACGAGGATTTGAATAACTCTCGGGTTGATACGGATTAACGGTCCATTTTGCTGTCATACACTCTACGGATTAAGGGCAATCGTACTATACACTATGGCTGGAATGAAAGGAGCCCTTTCATAACCTCTTAGGATCAATACACGCATTGCATAGTCGATAAAATTCGCAAATAGATAAATCAGAAAGCCGCTTCCGTTGCAGTCCATCCGTGAAATTGATTCAAATTTATTCTTAATCGGTTAATCGAGTAATTAATCATCAGTGTACCTTTCATCTGCGTGTAATAATCCGCTTACAAGCGGAGATGAGGCAGGCAAATGCCATCAACCCGGTGGGCTTGAGGGGCGTTGGGGGTTCATGTTGCCAATCCGGAACTATAGCGAATCTCTGTCCCGGATTCCTCCTGCCTGCATGTTCTACTCGCGATTTGTTGTTCGATTCTTGCATGCAATCCCAATTAATGTTTTAATGAGTTACTCGGCTCAGCCTTTATTTATTCCACGTACAGCCTTGTTCAATCCTGTTAATTCACATTAATCGGGAACCAAGTTGGATTAAATTTTTTTACAGGAATAGTAGTCCATTATCTCTTTTTGCTTCAGAGAAGATACACCGCAAACATTAGGACTGATCCTTTTCGAAATGGCCATACAAAATGCATGAAAGTTGCTGTGTAAACCCGACCCTTTTCTCATCCACATTACGTAATGCAATTTTCATCGGAAGTGTGTGTGAAGGACCCACCGATGAATCGATATTTGGCGAGAAGAGTGGGATATTCTCCAATGACTCCATTTTGGAAACCTAGTCTTTTCCCTTCTCCACGATAACAATTCGTCTTCCAGAATCCCAACCGGCTTGCAGTTCACGTCACCGTTGTCCGTTGTTTTTCCACCCCATCCTCGAGACGTTCCCAAATGATAAATTGTCCGGTCCAATATCCAGAGTGTCGTGGGCCAAACTTTTGATTCCTCATTATCATTCCGTCCGGAACAAGTTCATTTCTGAAGCTATCACTGCACCAGAAAGAAATGGGATTTTTTTTTCTTTACTCTAAACGGAAATCGGTTTTGGACTGGGATTAAAGCCAGTTTCATGCAAAAAAGGGCACGTGTCATTTGCACTCTAAAAAAATAGAAGAAGAAAGAGAGTGGAGGATGGCAGGAAATTTCAGCCTGTTCGAAAATTGTCTCATGGGTAAAACCTTTCTTAGCCGGAGGAAGGACAGAAGGAAGAAATATTGGTCACTTAGGTCTCGTATAACCTACCTCCACTTGGTGGAGGAGGACACCTTTGGATCGTGAGCTCACTCCGAAATGAGGATATTATTGATTGGCGTGCAAGGGTGGGCCAGGGGGTGGAAAATGTGAGGAAGAATCTTGGCCGCCACAAACAAGTCTGTGCAACCGTCCTTATCTCCTTTATGCGACGATTAGGTTCAAGTTGAAGCCATTTGACAGATCAGGTCCTCTTGGAACATCCTTAATAGGCCTGCGTGACTGCCGGGAATGAGTGTAATTTTGAGACGGTAAATATCGAGCGGTTTAAAAATCGCCTCCTCCCCAGCATTTAACCTTTCCGTGCTGGGGACTCTGCCATGAAAGAGGAGGAGGAGTAGAGGGTGGGTGTCACATAGCATTTTTTGGAGGGGGTTTTATTTTTTCTCGCAGGATGGGCCTCGGTTTGGGGGCTAGGGTTTATCGGGCTTTTGGCACCTTTCACGATGGCAGTTTGGGGACGATTGGCTAGCTTAATGTGATTTTCGGAGTAATGGTGGCGTCTAAACGCTCAAGTGTTACCGCCTTTGTAATTTTTTGGATGGAAATTATGCGCCTTTGTTCGAGTTGTACTGTACCTTGTTGAAATTACAGATCATGGCTGCATGGTGCCGATGGATTCAAGCAAATTACTTTGCAATTATAGCTACTGATGGACTGAAAGGGAGCATGACACTCTTCAATCCAGTAGATTCGCACGCATTTTTCTGCAAGAGCTCATTGAATCCGATGAATAGGGCCCACTCTCTCCAAATTACATCATTATTTTTGCATGCTAGCAAGAGTTAACCTAATATTAGCAGTTGCTACTTTTGATAACCACTAAGTGTAACTACTCCAAAGTAACTGATTAGTGTCAACGCAAATATATTGCTAACCACTAACCCGGTGTATAGTTACCACCCAGATTTTTTTTGCATTGAGATTGATTTTTTCCATGAAAATTTTAATAACGGATCTAGAGAGATAAGGATCATTCTCTCCGCTAATTATCAAGGCTGACTTGTACTTAAAATGGGGTGCATCGCTAGGGCTTGTTTTATAAAGCTACGGATAATCATTCACTGCAATTAGGATAAAAATGCGTGTTATTTTTATTCCTATTCATACATGATTAGCTCTAGTTGGTACTCAACCGAGCTGTAGCAAACCAGCTCTAATGAATAATTAGCCATATACCCATACTAGGCTAGATATTATAACAGGAGTACGGCATTAGTAATCCTGTTGTAGGTTTAGTTAGTAGGTGGGATAGGTTGGACTTCTTGGCCTGTCGCAACGATTTTCAATAAATAGCCATTTTCTACAGTTTTATTAAATGATTTGCTGCCAATATTTTAATATATTTCGAGCAAAAAGGAACTGCTGATAGAACTATTCTGATACCAGCTTTTCTCGAGGGTTACAATTACCAAATGAAAATTGCCACATGTCGCTGTTTAAAACGTTAATATTTACGTCTCTCATACGCGTTGACATATCTAATGTTGAAAGCACTTGATTCGCAGAAAAATCACATCGCGTATTCCAGCAGCCCTAAAAATCCAACTTGTCAAGCCCCTCCAAAAAAAAACAAGTGCAATATAGTTTTCAGCTCACACCAATTAGTGAAATGACATGTTTGTGTGGAACCGTGCGAAAAACGTGTCAACTGCTAAGGGTACTCCACTCATTGCCCAGTTGTATTTCTGTTATTGATGCGACGCGTGAAAATTCAGGGAAACATTTAGAGCCCGAGTCTAGCCACAGTGCTCACTGTTGCAGCCAATCCCTAGGCAGTTGTACTCGCATTGGGTCCTGTGGCTTGCATTATCCATGTTTGTACTTTTTTCATTCCCACCCCTTCCCCTCTCCCAACCAACTCCCTCTGTTGGCCTCAGTCACGCAGCAGGTGACGGGTAAAACCCTTGCTCGGAATTTTATTTCATTATCCTCAGCCTTAAACATATTTTTACCATTAGAGCGGTTAATATCACGGTCCGTTGTGACACACAGACCTGCTGGGGTAGTGACATAGATGACATTCAGTAAGCGCTATTCTCTCGCAAAACTCACATCTGCATAACCAGACCACCACTTTTTGTCCCCATTTTCACTATTTTTTTAAAAAAATGAATTTTTGTTCTCCCCTGGATATGAATTAAACAATACACCAAAATGACTCTCTGTAAGGTGAAGTAACTCCCACCTGTTCACCGCATTATCATGTAATATTCAGTGAAATGGAGAGGGGCTGGGTTAGGAAATAAAAAAAGAGCAACGTTGTGTTGAATTCCCATGTGAACGTGGCGATTTATTTATGGGGACCAAGCACGAAAATCGTGAACAAAGTTTGCTGTAAATCTATTTTCCGGAATGGTTGGTCAACCTCAGCACGAACTCAGTGATCTCTCTTGTTCTTTTACGTGTAAGAGGGCATGTTCTGTAATCACCGTTTTCATGACATGTGCAATATAAGGGGACGAGGGTGGGGGCCGCAGTTCATCGCTAAAACTAGGCGTACTGTATTGAGGTGATTCAGATTTATGAGATTCAAACTGCATTAGAGCATATTATCATCGAAATGTGAATGTGTAATTGTATCAGAAAAGTATAAATAAAAATAGCAATTGCCCTCTGACATTCCCCCAGGAGCTACATGGACTGTACCTTTTATTTCAACGTTAAATATATATATATATATATATATATATATATATATATATATATATATATATATATATATATATATATATATATATATATCTTTGATAGTAGAGGTTGTAAGGTCTGATCATGGTCTTATAATACTAAGGTCTGGTCACTACCTCTTATCGCCTGCCGGGGCGTTTTGCACGAGACGGCCTTTCACTGCTACATTATGTGGCGACCCTACCGGACCGCGCTGAACTTAGGTAGAAGGGAAGCAGCTACATGCTTGCCCAACATGGCCGCCGGAGACCATGTTGGGTCCCCAATGTAGCGCTTCCCTTTTGTACCTATATAGTTCAGCGCGGTCCGGTAGGGTCGCCACATAATGTAGCAGTGAAAGGCCGTCTCATGGCGCTCTCAAGTGAGCATCTCATGCAAAACGCCCCGGCAGGCGATAAGATAAGATTATAAGGGTAGTGTCCGGGAGTTGGGTCTGACCCTCTCAGGCCATCCATCCTGACCCTGCAAGGTGACTCAGGGTCGTGGTCCAATAATACACAAGTTAGAAGAAACCCATTTATTACTACCGGCCCGGAGCCAGGCCGTCCCACGACTCAATGTCTCAACCTACCAAAGAACCCTCCTCACCAGATCCTCACCCATACGCCACTGCCCTCTCGTGAGGGGCGTCACAAGGTCAGGTAGTTATTTTCTAAAAATTTACAAGATATATGCTCTAAAATATTCCTTCACCATACTGTGCCATTTTCAGTGTTGCGTTGCAAAACTTTAAAATAATTTTTGTAATGGAAAATATTTTGAGAAAAAAATGCGTCAGAAATGAGCGTAAACAAGGCATCTTTCCGCGCCTAATATTGCACTCAGTTATAATTGCAAGTAGGGGATTACAGATAAGGCAGGAGCTGCCCTTAAAGATTGACATGTTCATCCCCCTGACTGAAGCTAAGAAAGTGCCACCTAGTGGGCCTACTTTTATCCCAACCTCACACCGCAACGAGTCTCTGCACCTCCCCAGTAATTAGAAATGCAGAAGTGTTGCCAAAAGTTTTGCAACTCGGTAATGATAAGGATGGGAAGTAAGAGAAGATAAAGGGGGCCATGAATTACTGAGGAAAAAGACCAAAGTGGCCATTATTTGTGTCATTATATTAACCCTCCTCGGTAGTAAACTATAGAGCGGGAGGCCCGTCAGGATGAAGAGATGGAAGATGCTCTCACTTGTCTGCAGGAATTGTGAGTCCCAATAAATGTCAGCTGGCCGAGATGGAAGACGAGAGCTCATGGGTTGCTGCAGCTCTTTTTTCTCTCTCTCACACACAGTTCTCTCTACCTCCATTCCAGCCTAGGATTTTTCAGAGTGGGATCACGCCTCGCGTTATTTCCATCCCATCGCCATTTAATTGGGCGAATCCGCCGCACGACACCTTCCATTACGATAAAAATTATCAACAAACGGCCAAAGAGAGATGGCGGGAGAAGTTCCGAATTTTTTAACAGCCTGAAGGATTGTTGTAACGAGTGCCAGTCCTTTGAACATGTTCACTATGGTGTCGTGCTAATTTAACATGTTTTGCACAGTATTGTACAACAGCGTGTTTTCATGTGACAGGAACTTTACATGCTGTCCATTAGACTGCACTGTATATTAACAACATGAGCTGTATACGAGATATACTGTACTAGCCCCCGGACACTCCTACCCCAGCCTTATGGAGACCCCCGTGAGCTTACTTGCTTTAGAATTGGCGGTTTTGGAGGGTTCGCCCTCCGCCAGGATCGCCACAGAGGTCAGCACTACACCAGCGCCAAAGCGGAAACCCCGCTCCCTAAGGGTAACAGCTGATAAGGGCACGCGATAAGAGGGGGAGTTTCCAGACCTGTATATTACAAGACCGTGTACTGTACTATTACGGACCTCCCCCATAAGAAAATCACGTGAAAGTGTCCAGAATAACACTGCACTTATGTTGCAGAATTGTCCAATTTCATCAAATTGGACAAAAATATCTAAGTCTATCCGACTGTTTTCAATTTTGTGGTGCCAAAGGTCGAACCCCAAGCTAGGCGGACATTGCCCACGTCATGTTTGGGAAACTTAAAGTAATGTTGGTTTAACGGTTCCCTCGGCTTTATGTGTTGACCCAAAGGGGAGTGCTCCGGGGCAGGGGTGCAAGAGGGTAGAAAGCGACTTTTAGGGCATAAAACAAAGTGAATTGTTTATACCTCTTCTAACCCGCCGGAATTACTCGAAGATAAATACGCTCCGAGTTTGCATCGGCCCCAATGGCCTGTAAACGTTAGGGGTGGGGAAGTGGGGGATGGTTGGGGGGGGGGGGGGGGGGGGNACCTTTGCGTGACCGGATTGGGTAGTGGACCTGGGGACTTTCCATTCGGAGACCCCTCTTTATGAGCATCACGAGCAGGGGGGTCTACTTTCTACACTTTATTCGGGGGGGGGGGGGGTTCTTATGATGTTTTCGCACACGGCTAGCTATAGCTACTTGTCTAATAGCTTTCGGTTCCAGAATGCCTGTTTCCGGGAAGGAACCGATGATTGCTTCACGTCTTGGTTACAGAATTTCGAATGGAATTTCAAGCTTGCTCTGGGTTAACGGACGAATGTTTAGAAAATGCTTGTAAAGGAGGTGATTTGTGCATTCTATCAGGAATCGAATATTTATTTAATTATTTAGGTTGATCTTTAATCAAGGGGCATAAGGCACTTCAGGAGAGAATCCATGTATAATCGCTATAAATTATGTTTCAGCTCCAATCGCTATATTGGACTTCAGTTAGGAGTAAATTTCGGTACAGCTACACAACTAGTATTAAAGAGTAACTGACCAACTGTTACACTAGTTTGGAGAAATTTTTTGGCATGTAACTAACAAAACAAACTCGAATTTACCGAACCTTGCATTTTAAAATCGATATATTACATGTATATGTGCAGTATATATGCTACCATAAAATCGTTAGTCATTGGATAGGTACTGGTACTGCTTCTATCAATTCGAACATTTTTTCTCTCCGGAGAAACGCGTCAAATGGGCGCGATAAGAACAATGATCATTATTGTGATGGTCGATAGCCGTTTTTCCCCCCATTTCCCAGATCGAAAGGGCGTGACCTGTTTTCAGGGAAATTAATAACGTTGTGATGGAATTGACGAACCCCCCCCTCTCTTTCCCTTGTAAATATTTGGAAGTGCTCTTTCGGACCCGAAGCGCCGGCCCCTCGTTGATTGTGTCAGAGTTTTTGAGCGCGGCAGAAATTTTGAGCAGCATTGTAACCGACGGCCAAGTGTGTGTTTATGAAGCGGCATTGTCGCAAAAAATACACTCCCACAAAGCCTTTGTAATAGGGAGAGGGGTAGGGGGTGGGGAGGGCTTGCACAATGACCGATCAGCATTAATTATCGCGATCAAATTTACGACAGGGATGGACTTTTGTGCTGGGGAAACAGGTGCAAGGAATGAGTCACTTAATTGGATGTAAATAATTGACCTTCCACCCCATAAGCAAATTTGCATGCAGTTGTACCGCAATATGCGTAAGTGAAGTACGGGAGTGCAAGTTTACACGGACCAGGATGGACCTCTATTTTTTTTTGCAAAAAATATACATAGCGTGTGTGACAGGTAGGTGGCATAGAGCTGGCCAAATAATGTGCAAAGTGGCATTCATTTAGGGAGGCTGCGTGGTCTGGTTCAGTGGACGGGGTTCGCGTTACATGGTACTCGTCAGTACTCGTCAGCAGTGGATGATTTGTATCACTGGGGGGTGGTTATAATGAGGGGGACTCAAATGGTCTTTCCTGCCAAATTGGATCAGGTCGCCTTTCGCTACCCAAATTTTCATACACAAAAAAAAGCGTGATGTAAACGTGCTCATGCCTGTCCATTCATTATACAGCACAACACTAGTGTATGGATTTAACACTCGGAAAATATTTTGCGCTGAGTGAAATTCACAAAAAAAGGGACGAGCTTCGCTTCTAAAGGAAATCTCATGCTAACCACTTATTCTGTAAACAATAGTGCTCATTTCCGGGGCGATATTTCGATAGGAAATCTCTGGATTGAACTATATTTGGAGCAGATAATCGAGTTTTTTTAAAACTAGTTCCGATTGCAATCGGAAGTTTAGGACACCCTTCATTTTGATCATGAACAGTTATTACCCACAATTCAAGTGGCATTACACTGAATTCATCATGGGCTACAAAGGCTCTGACGTTATTCGAATGCTCCTTACGGCGTTGGTGATAACACTCTTGACGTCCATATAAATGGTGCTCTTAGTAGATATCGATTTTTGATACGCCATCTAAGTGAGGTAATATTTTGGCCGTCCCTTCCTTTTTGTGGCCCATCATGCTTCAGAATTATAATTTTAGTTCTATCGAGAAATCAAGAAGTATTCGACTTTTTCCTTCCCCATTTGCGAGCTTTCCTGCCTTTATATACTGTACAATGCCAGGTGAGGACAAAAGAATTTTTGTGGTGGTATCTGTTGATCAGGCAGTTATATTTCCCCTCTCCCTGTAGCTACAGTCCTTTAAACCAATGAACGATCTGACGTCACACCAGCCGTGTTTTCTGAACATGAGCAGTAGTATGCTTGCAGACATGATAGGAGGCGGGGCTGAATGTGACTTCAGAACGTTCTTTGGTTTAACGGACTGTAGACTATACTGTAACAAAATTTTTGTAATATTTTCCAGCTACAGTGGAACGAAATATAGCAGTTTCCTGTGATATTCCCTCGATTCCAGCTATTTACTACTCAGACACTGATGGCTCTCACCACTACACAATATCATACCAGTTAATATCACCCTGAGTACCCCAGAAAAAATCACCGTCTGTCCCTCCGCAAAGGGGGCATTTATCCTGACCATCCCCAATCCCCAACCGAAATCCCCTCCATGTCACGGAAGACACAATGTCCACGGTTAGTTTCATTCTGGGTGCCAACAGCTTCAAAATAAGAAGCCTTTTTTTTCCACCTCCCCACTCTATCTACACCCCCCAAACATATATAAAGTGTTGGTTGTCGTCATCCCCACTGCGCCATGACCTCATTCGAGCTGCAGGGGATCACTCTTTGGGAAAATTTCCGGCAGGTGCTGTGAGGGCGCCCCCACGGCTTCGATATTGCCGCTTCCGTAATGGGACCGGTGGCTAACCGAAATAAGGAGTGAGCTGAACAGAGAAAGAGAAAAGGAAACCCAAGAAAATGGGAAGTGGAGGAATAAAAAAGAAGGGTGGGGTTGAGGGAGAGAGAAGATACTTATTGCCTCGTCAACTCTCGGGTTGCTCTTCTCCGGGGAAATCCTAGCGTCCCACTCGACAAATACGGGCCGCGAAATTAGTTTCCCTACTTGGGACAGGCCCCCAAAGTTTCACCAACGGAGCAGTCAAATTGAATACTTGGGGATACTGGACGAAATCGGGTGTCAACTGTCGCCACGTCAGATATGAAAGGGAATCGAATTATAAGCGCAATTGTGTCTGGCTGGTGTTGCATGGTACTGCTGTTTAAAATGTATGCAGTTAGTGAATTATGCAAATAGTGGTGCGAGACTGTCCATAGCGGAAAAGTTCTTACTGAGCAGTTTTCCGTTTTGTGAGACCGAAATGCGCTGAAAATCCTGCGACTGAACCAAAAAATAGTAGGCTACAGTTGACTCCGGATATAACAGCATCGGTTATAATGGACTTTCTGTTATAACAGACTCGAAAGACCGGTCCAGGCAGACTTCCATAAGGCTCTGTGTATTTTCGCTCCTGATATACTGTAACTTACTCATTTTCACCTCACCTCTCCTATAACATACCATTTTTTGGCCAATCGGAAGGAAAATATGCTGTTTTTTATTATTCAACTTCTTTCCCATGCGAAGGAAGGCAGAGAATAATACTGGAGCGGGGGTGATTTTCGCATCTGTCACTGATCTAAGCTACTAATAAAAATTATACTTTTTCTAATATTGGCAATAAGGGGACGACAGAAGAAAATTACGGATATTCTTGCTGATCCTGGCGAACTAATTTTACATATTTGTGGATAGTTTCATTAATGTATGTGCTAGGCTCAAACCCCGAATACGCCCATTGGGCGAAAAAACCGTACATTCTGCAGAATGCTCTATGTCAAACCGTCCATTCTGCAGAATGCTCCTTTTCGAACCATTCTGCAGAATGGACGACCAGACCCCGAAATGCTTTTTATTAAAGGCCAGAACGCTTTCGTGGAACTAAACTTAAACATCAGGACGCCAATTTCGTTGCAATTTGGCTATAACAGACTCATTTCATCAGTCCCTTGAAGTCTGTTACATCCGGATTCAACTGTATTAAATAATGATAATAATGTAAAATATATGTGGAAGAACTATGTCATGGTTGGGTAGGAAAGTGAGAGGAGCCAGAAATAGAACACGCATGGCTATCATAAAACATGTATGGGGCCCTGGATTTATTTTAGTCGCAGGTATGAATTGCAAGTCTCATTATTTAAAATATTATCGTTTCTAAAGTATTTCTGTATCGTGTTAAAAATTGAGAGTTCCATTCATGTGTAAGCCAGCAGTGTTATAACACCTGTTTTATATGATACCACAATTCATCACACATTATGGCCATTCACATGGCACGAAACTTTTGTTCCGTATAAATGTCTTTATTGTTTACCATGGAATCAGGCTATCCACATCTATAACAGTGATGACGTGAGTGATAACTTCTGACGCCAGATTCTGAATCAAGTTATTACACAAATTCCTCATGACCTGGATCAGCCCCTGACACTCCTACCCCAGCCATGCAGACCCCCGTGACCTTAGTTACTCCTACCTGTAGGGAGTGAGGTTGGCGACTAGGCGCTGTTGGCTGTTGTAGTGGCCAAGAGTGTGGCGATCCTGGCGGCGCGGCGGACGAAGCCACACTCTTGACCACTACAGCAGTACAGCAGCGCCTAGTCGGCAACCCCACTTTCTACTGGTGTGAACTGATAACGGGACGCGATAAGAGGGGGAGTTTCCAGGCCTGTATACTGTATTTTAAGACCGTGACCTGGACATACCACTTGTTATTAACAAACTTGCTTCACCTACCCAAGTTTTCCATTGACTGCCCACATATCCCGCAATGTCCCCGCAATTACCATGCACAACACGACCAGCCATCATCACCACTGACTCTAGAAGAAACCTGAACCGCAGTTATCGTCCTCCACCTGCTTTAATCACGGTCAATTAACCCAACGACCCCCTTCATTTCCCAGCCAAGCCCCATCCCTGACGAAACCCTGCCTCGCAGCAAAGTGTGTTATTACGGTATCTTTAGCCAGTAGAGAAAAGACTATTAGGCTGCTGCTGGGGGGATCAAGAGAGATAACCGGTAAAGGTAATTAGCTTAATGCCGTATCAGTGTCGGCACTCGGGAATGACTTCTAAGCTTCATGGGCGTGTCGAATAGGCCTGCCCTCTGATGATGAAATGATGCAAAGGACTGGCTCCGGAGCAAATTGAAGGGAACTTTTTAACGGCAGCCCCTTTTCCTCTTCAATGGACGCTAGCGCGGGCTCTTCTTGTGGAAAGACCGTCTTTGCTTTCCATGGTTTGATTGAAGCCGTCCAGGGCGAAGGAGCAAGAATCCAAGGAAGGAAGGAGGGAGGGAGGGAGGGAGGTAGGCAGGGCTCTTGGTGGGTGGGTGGGGAGTCAATCTTGTAAAGCACTTTTTTATGTTGGGAGATGTAACTGGCGGTTTATTATTTTAATGCGGAAAGTTTGGGTGTACTTAGCCTGGCAGAGTGATTACCGAATAAAGTTTACAACTTCTTCATTAAGCTAATAGGAACGGGGGAGTGGGGGTACGTCCTGAAAATTTTACATTGCGGTTTATTAAGGTGATTGCACAGTGTCCTAGACTCCGCCTACCACTGCTGTTTATTTATGTATTTATTTATTTAAAGGTAATATTTGTAGTTATTATGCTGCCCTTTGTAATGCAGTCTGACAACAAGCTGTCATTTGAATGTTACTACTATTGATGTTCATCTCATTGATATCCTAACCATGCCTGTGTAAAATTCTGTACATTACCAAACACCAAATGTGTATTATGGATGGATCTGCAGTCAATATCGGAGTCAATTTACAACGTAAATGAATGAGGGAAGAATTCCTGGTACGCTGAAGGGCCTATGCAGTGCCATACAGTCCACTATAAACGGGAAAATTTTTTACTTGCCATACCAGCTGACTCGTTTGAATTAATAAGGTTGGGAACGGAACATGAATGACCAGCCCAGCTCTTATTTCGATGAAATATATCTTTTACTGTTAGTTAATAATTATTTACAGACAATTAATATGCGAAATGAAATTAATGCTACTTCATCTTTGACAGTGCAAGCTTGTTACTTTCAATGTACCTTACTGCCAACCAACTCATGGTAGTTTGGAAAGGAGCATTATTTCTCTCCGAGAAAATATCAAACCTTTGGGATATAGATCCCCAAAAGCCCTTTGTTATTATTTCTTCCTGAATGAAGTTACTCCAGTCCCGTTATAGAAACTCATTCCTATTTTAGCGGTATGTCGGGGGCTTTGCTTTCGTCCTCTATTCATCAAAAAACCTGCAGAGAGCCCAGAAGCTTAAATGATATGAATCAGGTGGACTAATACTTGGTCCAAGATATATCTGTGAATCTATCTGTTGCTCATTCACAAGCAATATGGAATAGCGCCATCTCTCGAGTCGATATTTTGCATATGGCATGAAAGTGCTTGCAGCGTGGGAGATAGATATGCAGGGTATAATATATGGGCCTCCTTTCCGTCGTTTTGAGATCAACTGAGCTGCGAGTTTTGGTTGCATGGATGGGCTTCATTCAAGGATCCGTTTCCGCGGACCTTTAGCCAATACACACTCTCCCGATTCCGGAGCCTTCACACGTTTAATGAAGCCTGATGATGCGATTTCGCGATAAATTGAGAGAGGCTCAAGATGTATGGAGAGGGGCTCAGGCTTTGGAGTAGCCTTCATGGGAGGCTGATATTCAGATACGTGCATTTGGGTTTGCAGGAAACTTTATCTGTAGCTGCAGTTTCATAATGTAAACTTTGTCGACGGGCAGAACTGTTATGCAGGGTGTACACGACAAGATTTGAAGCTCCTGTTATCATCGGGCATGTAGTTTTGAATTGCTTTGGGCCAGCACGACGGTGTTGTGTACAAGCCGAATCGAGGCATTTGCATGCAGCAACGGTACCGTTAATAACATCTATGTGGTCCATGAAGTTTCGGATACTCAGCTTCTAAAATTTGCTCACAATATACCGAATGCTAATTCGCAAAGTATGACAAAAAATGCCAAATCTCTACGAGAGATCAGAAATATTTTATGCCGACAGCATGTAATTTCATAATTTTTTCTAGAGTGTACTTTGTGTTGTCTGCCTTCCTCCTCCTAAAAGGACTGGTCCTAAAGCTATGTTCACACTAGGGCGTTTAAAACGTGCGCAGCGTTCCCATTCACCAATAGGCGTTCCTCGACTTCCCCTGGGGATGACGTTGAATTGGAACACCCTGTTACAGAATTCAAGCAAGGGTCATAAATGTGAAAATTACAAGAGTAGGAACGTGCGTTTTGCGCTGCAAATTCTTGACACAATGTAATTATTTTTGCATTACCGTCGGCCTGCCCCCCTCCCGGCCCCGCAATGGTATCAGGACGCCCCGCTTAGTAACTTTTCATAACATTACATGTCCTAGAGGGATGAAAAAGGAACCTTGGCCATCAAGTGAAAAGACTGTTGGAAATTGCATATCTGGAGTTGGGGTAATGCTTCATTCTTTCTGGCAATTAATATTCATGTGCCAATGAATGAGCTACCTTTGATACATGTTTTTCAAATGTGTTTTCATGAAATGAAATTGTTTTTAATATTCCGCGTTAGTCGAAACAAAAGCACTACAGACAGAGGTTACCGGCTAGCCACGATTTTCATCGTATTTTATGCACTTGTTTTTCAGTGTGAAAATGTACAAAAAGTATACCTTAACGTTAATAAATGGATGGAGTCAACATGGGTTACTTTACCTAACATCACATTATTTAGAGATGAAGCCCATATGTAAACAATTTGTGACAATAAACGTAGTTGAATATAGTTCATATGTAAATATATTGAGCGAGTAATTGAGGTGACGATCATAATATTATTAGTTGTAAGTTATGTATTTTCCATTTTCTAGGTTAATTTTGCTGTATATGGGAGAACACCCATGCTGGGGCTCCAAATGTGAGGGTTGACTTCCTCAGGTCATCCTTCTGATCCCGCAAGGTCACTCAGGGTCGTGGTAGTAATGGTTCAATAATACAAGGTGTGCGGAGCGACCGTTTATTAGAGTAGCCCGCATCTCAGGCCACAACACGACTGACTCATACAAAAGAGGTCCCCCAGGTCTCCCACCCTGGCGCGTGCAGGCGCCCTCCTGCCATCTGGTAAGGGGACGTCACAAGTAACGTGTTTATTTTTTATGGACATGAAAATGTCAATTAAGTAAATGCATACTGCAAGATTACTATGAACATTTCTTGAAAAGTGATAGAGATGATTCATGTTGCAAGGTTCTAACGAGTTCATTGGAAAGCCTGAGACTTCTTTACTCTACCGCAAATATCTTGCCGGATCATTTTGAAAGTGCCATGCAAATCTAATCATCCAATGTCAGATGGGAAGTTGCCTGTTATTGGCAGACTACACTGCCAGCAGCATGAAAAATCAAACTAATGCCTCTATAATTATATTGGTTACTATTCACATGATATTACCTATTGTGGGAGATGAAGTGGCGCCGCGGTAACGCGCGCGCCCACGGATATGAAGGTCCCGGGTTCAATCCCCACCCGGGGTTCCCACCTTTATCCGTGCAGAGTTGGGCCATCTCTGGCTTCATTTCGGGTGGCAATTTCCGATAGACTAAGCCACCCGGGGGAGTTCACAAAATGACCGTTAGAGACATTGCACAGTCATGCACTTTGCACATCCCCTCCTACCTACCCTTGGAACACACTAAATACTATCTTAGTATACAGGTTCCACCCAGATGGTGGTTATTCCACCCCCCTAAAGGAGATGTAACTCCCAATGGGATAATGCAAAAAAAACTTATTAGTATTAGCTGCTGTTTACTCGTGATAAATTATTATTGCTCGTGAATCGAAATCGATTTCTGAACATTACAAAACTTCATGGAACTTCATGCAATATTGCAGTAGGCCTGCATGTCATCACTGTTGTGGAGAAAACTCACAATTCAGGGAATTGGCCTACATTATTAAGAATTACTGTCACATTTTTTAAACGTTGTACCTCATGAGACCAGTGTCCATGTTGGGGGGGGTGGGGGTGGAATACCACCATATTTCCATTTTCTATTATTTTTTCTTTGAACTCCGGTGCAGGTAATCAAGGACATGGGTAATGATATGGATTTTTGGGGAGGGGACACGGGTGCAAGTGCAATGTCTGGAAAGGGGTCATGTGAAGTCCCCCAAGAGGTTAGGTTGCCAGACACCTCCAAGGCGAGGGTCAGAGACCCTCCTGACGCAGGCGAATGGGAGCTCACCGGCAGGGATCGAACCTGGGACCTTTCACTCAGCAAGCCGACACGTTACCGTCTCGGCCACCGCACCTCCCCATTAAGAATTACTGTAATTTGCGCTATCTACACTCAGATACCTGCTGCGTAATGTTTTTCTTGTGTAGAACCCGTCAATAAAGGCAATTCCATTAAAAAACGCAGGCGCTTTTCGGATTACAGAAACGGATACTTTGTGTATTTCACGCTGTTAAATATTAATAGCGGGTACGATGCGATATATCGAATCACGGTAGTGGAAAGTGGAGAGGAATGGGATGCAGAAGAGTTGACTATTTTTCTTGTTTCCGTGGCATAACGACACTGACAGGGCCCATTGTGCTCTGTAATTACAGCATTGTACAGTACAGTATCTGTCAACATAAAGCCGGAAGAAAAACTGATTTCAGCCGTTCCAGTCATAATTTCAGGTATTTTAAAAACGCATGGTGCATCGCAACTAAAAAGGATCTATTGTTGCATTACGGTAGTGAATAGGTGGTGACACTAGGCTCAGCTTTGGAGTATCTTCAGCGTGTGGCATACTATTCTTGCCAAAAATTATGCGCAAAGGAAGAAACATTTGCTTTCCGGGAGCAGATTTAACTCAGGTTGTTATGAGAATGTGGCCAACTTATATCTCAAAAACGTGACATTACTTGGCGATTCAATGCCACCAAATTTGAATATAGAATCATGTCACGGCGAAGTTAAAAGCCATTAGAAGCATGAACTAACTATCAAGTGGTCCACTGAGAGGAAATCCCAGTCCACGAATGAATCCCCCTTGATGTGGTGCATGCTATAGATCGATCACTATATGAACGCAACCGAGTGTCCAATTTTATTACAGGGAGGAATACAGTTTGTTATAAAATTCCTGTAATAAAATTGGAAATTTTATTACAGGAATTTTATTACAAACTGTAGTCCTTCCTGTAATAAAATTGGACACTCGGTTGCGTTCATATACAGTAGTGGCCGATCTATAGTCAGGCCATGGAGTCAGGCCTTCTCCTCATTCATCCTGACCTGCTATGCAACAGCACCCTTGTCGCACGTGTGGTATGACCTGCAGGCGCAAAAGTACACATGCCACTTTGGAAAAATCAAGATCTGTGACCTGCGCTACTAAACATAGTGCTGAATGTCGAAAAATTGACGGAGCGTTGCATCATGAATCATCTCAATCATTTTAGCCACTTGTCTGACGCACATAATGTTATTGTTTTCTTAGAAGATTTACTGATTTGGTTATAATAATGGCAGTTCTCAATTGCTGTTTATTTACTAAAAGGTGAAACATGCGTGTCCAACAGATTTATAGTGCGTATAGATTGGCGTGTAAATTTCCATCGCGAATATATCCCTGGGGCAAGACTATAGCGTTTTGTAGTTCCCCCCCACTCTCCAATGTGTAAAAACCTCAGCCACGCATGTTGCGAAATTGTTTATGTATGTACATTAAATCCACTCGCTTAACGGGCAGCCGAAGTTACACTGTAATCACTCCGCAGGGAGTTGTAGCAGAGCATTTCGCTAGTTATCCACAAAAAGGGGGGGGGGTGGAGAGGGAGGGGTCCGTCGTATAATTTTGGCCCAAACTGTTGTTGGTTTGTTCAATCAAAATTATTTTCCCGGGCTAAGAGCCGAGTTGCTTAATTGCTCGCGTCGCCAGAGTCAATAGCACAATAATATTAGCCGTTATAAAAAATTTGTATGTGGCAAATTTTCGCTTCGGGCTCTGCTGTGCAATTACGGTTTGGCCTGTGGCATCGAGATTTCGATTACTTTGTCGCATATTAGCAAAGGGATGTGAAAACTGTTTACTAACCTGATATGCCGTCGTAGGTCCACCATTCCTCCCAGCTTACCCCAGAGCACACTGAAATGCACAAAAGGTCAAAGTGAAAAAAGAGACCAGAGAAATCTGTTTGTGAAAAATACAGTAGTCCAATTTTTTCAATCTACATAAATCTATTTACTTCATTGGATGTGGCATGCAAATTGGGATCCAGGACGGCGTCCTTTCATTACAATTGGTCATTCAGGCGAAAAACGTGGCTTGCGCTTTTTTTTNNNGGGGGGGGTGGGTGGGTGGTAGTAGTAGTGGGAGGTATTTGGCACTGCTTTACAGAAATCAGCAAATATACAGTAGATGAAATTGGCGGTTTGGTAATAGAATTTTCTAAACAAAGACGGGGCCAGTTTATATGCATGCATTGCAGGGAAGCGCAGGCTGATAAACTGCATTCCCATTTGTTTTGAAGGTTTTCACAATTGAAAGGTTCATGGAATGAAAATGAAGACAAGCCTATTACATGTTGTTTTGATTGGTTTTTCGGTACATAACTTTTAAAACTTATTGCTACGCAGAACAAAGTGATTGCTGTTCAGAAGGATTTAAAAAAATTCGTGTCAACATTACGGGATTTACCTTGTCGCATATTATACAGCATAGATTTTCTCAGCTTTAATCGTACTTTTAACTACTGTCATCATTATTGCAAAATTCGACAGGTTTTATCACCTGAAAGTGTACAAAGACAAACGCGTGACATATCCAAACTCCTGGATAAGTAGCTTTGGATCAGAGCATTAATGAATGCAGAAGTGGTTAAGTCTCCGAGGCTCCGGTACACCCCCCCAGGATTGTGGCTGAAACAACCTCAAACCCCATCCCACCCTGCTAACCCTCCACCCCATCTAACTCTCACGCAACAAAACATTTATGTCGGATGTGTTCACCGCTCACTAAAACCCCCGAGGAGGCGCGGGAAAAGTTCAGTAATTTCTGCCGTCCCGGAGCCCAGAAGGAGGTAATTTGAAGCATAGCTGCTAATTGGATCTGAAGCGAGGCGGGAAAACAATATTGCCAAAAGGGAGGGGGGGGGGGAGGGAAAAAGAGAAAGATCAGGAATTCACTTTGACCCGTTATTTGGTCCCCTTCTGCCACCCCCTCTCTTCCCCAGCCCCTGCTCCACTTCCTTCCAAAGTTCGTTTTAGCATAAAATTGGAACCGCCATTCCTGATGAAGGACCAAAACAGAGAGGCAACAGAGTGCTTACCCCAACAAAACCCATTCCTTCTATCCACCCTATGGGAAGGAGAGGGTTGGAAAAATAGTGGAAAAAAGCCTTTTCGTGCTCTTTTTGACCAGAGTCTACAGTGAAGGAGATGGAAAAGCAGAAAAACCGTAGTGTACGTATTTGGGAATGTGAAGATGCTCTCGGTGTTTGATTGCTACCAGACACTGGGGTTTGAATACTAACTCTGGGATATCGTTACGGTATGACATTCTAAAAAAGGAGAGAATTATGACTTCTATTTCAATCCACGTAACTCATAGTGGTGTATGGCAGCAGCCACATTATCCTTCATATCAGACCTGATCCGGCTCGTCGGGACACAGCGGCAAGACCAAGCCGGATCTACACCTGAGATGCGCGACACCAGGTGTCATGTCAGCGCCTTCTGTATATAAGTGCCAAGTTAATTAAACCAGTTGTCAGTGTCCCCAGCTCCTCGACTCTTATTTACACCTCGCCAAAGGGGGTAACAACAGGATTACTCTCCTGCAGTTTATAGGGTTTGAGGGTATTTTCAGCTCATTCAAAACTTGATACCAGGATACCTCGTTAATTTGTATCCCGTTTCCATACTCTTGGCTAAAGTGCAAATTGAAACATAACGTAGTGGCGTAATAGTTGACATAGCATTGTCATGAAAGGGCACCGCTTGCTGCCAGCTTCATAAGCTTCCATTTTAGGGCACTAACCACCATCTCAAGTACACCTGCAAAACGAACTGCCGAGTAACGTAATCTGCAAACAGACTCGAGTGTTCTCGTGTCAAGACGACCAACGAAATTCCCATCTGTACTCAAAATATTGATCCCCCCCTCACCAACCCCCCCGAAAAATTACTATCTACTCGTAGAAACAATTGGAGCGTGCCGGATTCTCACCCGACCTCAGCTGTAGGACGGTAAAATCCGGGTTTACTTGCATGATCAGCACTTCATTTCCGTATTAATAAGCAGGCAAGAGCTGAAGATAATTCGATAACGCGGACACAATACAACCGCAGGGTAGTGCGGTGCAGGGAGGGGGGTATGTAGCAATAGGTTCAGAACCCCCCCTAGCCCCCCCTCTGGAATGCCTGGCATGGAGCGGGGAATAGACACGTTTTGTGTAAAGCAAAGCTCCGGATTGCTTTAATCATGGCATCGAATTCTAATGGGGGAGGCATCATGATCCTGCTTCTGGATTACTGCTCGTAGCTGCGAAACCACAAACTGAAATGTCCCGGTACCACCCCTACCAGCCCCTCTCTTTTCTGGCCAAAAAAGTCAGGGTCATATTACAACGCGCAGAATGTAGTTGGAGCCAGTTCAGAGGTCCGTCCCGCAACCTAATGGAACTCAAAGCACCCATGCGATTTTACTAGTTTGCCACCGGCCTCCACCACCCCCTGCCTTACCCCGCTGTTCGATTGCTTTCCAACTGCAAATAAACCCCCTCCGAAAGTATGTTTCACTTTACTCTGCACACTCACTCGCTG
This sequence comes from Catajapyx aquilonaris, assembly GCA_000934665.2. Taxonomy (NCBI): domain Eukaryota; kingdom Metazoa; phylum Arthropoda; class Diplura; order Dicellurata; family Japygidae; genus Catajapyx; species Catajapyx aquilonaris. Next base: position 23,228 of record KZ538957.1, read on the forward strand.
CTCTTTTTTCCTGGGGATGGGGCAAAAAGCTGCAAACTACTGTGCTCTGACTTGTGTAAACGATAGCATTTACGGATGAGGGGATATTGACTTCACGATAGTTCCAGGCCTCCAAATGGGAGGTAGGGTTAATCACGAAACACTGCTATTAAGTACTCGTTAATTGTGTCCACACCCGCTTGCAAAAATCTCCGGTCTCAGTTAAAGTGCTCTAATCAGAATTAACCATACAAAAGTGCTGGAATACGGTTGATTTCTACTGGCATAGAAACCGGCATTATTTATAGCTACACTTCCGTCCATACATAAAAAAGTATGGCATACACGCAATACGTCAATAAAAATCGACAGAACAATTGGACTAAATCCAGCAGACTTCCAAAGTCCCCTGATTTATTAACGAGGTCTCTCCATGACTATCGTGCGCAAAGTTCTGAATGGCACAAGCATGACTAACAACATACCAAAAAAAAACCCTCAAGAAATGAATGATGCGCACCTATATAGGGGTCGCCCTTAGTAACGCACCGAAGTGTACCTGTTCTTCTGTCCTTGTTCATCTCTTCATGGTCACCAAAAAGTGAGACAGCAAGATCCGGAATATTCAATATTCACAAGAAGGTTGTACGCGCAGACATTTTTTTTAGTTCTTCTGTTTCCGTGCGGGGTGAAATACGACTGGTGGAATCAATGAGAGTCTTGTGCGCCGTCGAGAATTCATTGACAAGTACAGGGCACGGTGAAATATGAATAGGGACTGCCTTCTGGCAGTGACGTGGTGGCACCTTTACTTATTAAGCTCATATATCGATGCTTAGTAGGTGGGCGGGAAATCAGAATCGGGAATTGCCTGACCCATAAATTATGACTCGTACACTACAGATTTATCGATATCCTTTGCTTATATGCTCAGGCTGAACATGAGAGGTGCTAGTTCTGTTCTGTGTATTTTTTTTAAAGAAAAACATTCTGGTACAGACACTTTGCCTCATTGCTTCTTTCAAAAATACAGAGATTGACAAATGAGACGCATGCTTTTTGGGCCAAAATGTGACTTGTCTGAACATGCAAGAAGTCAAATAACCCTACAAGTGTGCCTTGTTGAGCATCAGGACCTGACGTAACGGGTTTACTCTCTCCCTATCCACCCTACCCCCAACCTTCTTTTTCTTTCGTGAGTCCTCTCTAACTTTTACTCTCCCACTCCACTTCCACCTCCTATCAATCGATTTGCTGAACTCTGGCCCACCCTCTCCTCCTTCCCCCACCCCCCCAAAAAAGTTTTTGGACTGCAACTTTCCGCCGGAGGAAGAGGAAGTAAGGAGTTGAGGCAGGGTTAAGAGGGGAAGAAAGCACGCTCGCCACTGGTACAGGTAGCCTACTGTACCTATACACACATTGGATGTCTACAGTCTTCAGCAAAAAAAAAAAAAAAATCACACAGACACACAAAAAAGTTTGAACTTCCCACTATTGCTCTCTAGTTAAATTAGTCGAATCCCTGCTGTTATTAGGACGCATTAACCCAAGAATGCTTGATGTTCTACATAGGAAACTTGTACTGTTGTTAGATTGTTAGAGATTATGTTAGTTCTTCATTTGCTCGTTAAAAATATTAAACAATTTAATAGAAAATAATTCGGGCATATCGGAAAAATTTTGGGGTTCAAGGTCATACGAGCTCAGGTGAATGTGGGAGAATTGAATGGGTGTGTATTCGATGAAATTCGTAGCACTTTTTCCAAAAAAATCATGAATTAGTAATTTCCTATGCTATTTCAAACATTTCGGGGAGGAGCCCCCCCCCCTGCCTACGCCACTACAATAATAGTTGCTGGCCAGAGTGTACTATCAGCTTTTCAGATCTTATTTAGCTCAGTTTCATTTTAAAATATAAATGTAATTTCTCTAACGTAAATTCTATTAAATCGTGCTAATTTGATTGAGTTCCTTTTGTGAGGACAGTAAATGTAAATTCTTAATTTGATTAGCTTTTGAATAATTGTGGATGATGAGATACATTGGCGCGGGGCCTTTATGGTCGGGTCGCCGTAACTCTGACACAGTGTACGTTTGGAAAATATCAATACTATTCAAATTTTTAAAAGATAGACAAATTTTTTCCGGGGTCCCAAATCTGCCCTCTAGGTATGATGTTTCAAATTATAATGAAACCCGACCTCCCCCTCTTCCCACACTTTCTGGCTACGGCCCTAGCACACGATTTTCCACCCCCAACGCCTCTAGCCCTGTTTTCGCGGCTAAGCCCGGCTTTGTGGACATGTCCCAGTAAACAAATGGAGATAAAAATGAAAACGGGGCCTGGGCCGGTGTGAGGTAAATGGCTCCCTTTCCCTCTTCCCCTCCCCCTCCCCCAGTTTTTTGAGATTATACTGCGCAAGAATGGTGATGGCGGCTAGGCGTCCAGCGTCCTTTGTCCCACTTGAATTAAAAGCCTGCTTAATGAGCGGCTGGCCTCTTCCTGCACGTGCGGCAGGGAAGCCATATTGTCAGCCACGGAAAGCATCGAGAATAAAACGTGGGAGAGCCTGTGATTACGGCCTGCGATGACCAGAGATGGGGAGGAGGGAGGAGGGGAAGGGTCGGAAATGACTTTATGATGTGACAAACGCATGGAATGTGGCCCAGCCGTTTGGACGTAATGCAGGCAAATGAGAGGAGGCAAATTGCCCCCAACCAGCAATATTTGATGTTATGGAGGTGGCAGCCCTGTTTACGCACGTGAAAACGGTGCTAACTGGGCTCGCACCTTTTTTTGTGGTGAGCCTCCCCATCCCTGCCTCTCCCCACCTCATACGTGACCCATCTTCTCAATTCTTACTGCGTGTTTTATTCAGGGCTCCAGGGGGACAATGGACTGCACAGTTGTGGCCTCATCTCTTGGCCGCTGGGATAGAAGGGAATGAAATGGATGTTTGTTGTGAAGGACAATTTCATGAGAAGGGGCAACGGCTGGGGCAGTGATTTCGTCCATTTTGAGTAACGGCTACTGATGGTTCTGGCAAGACTATATGCGGAGCGAAAGGAATAAGGAGAAAAACTGTGATATTTCTTTGATCATGTCCTATATCTGCCAAACTTATCAGCATTTCAAATTTTTCCCCTATACAGGGTGTTCGTGAACCGACCAGTCAGACCTGTACCCGTGGCTCCACTGACACCAGAGGATCATGTTATGTAGATGAGTCATTATGTCTGGGCAGCCTCATTACTGAGATAATTGCCTTCAAAGTACAAGTACAAATTGGTACGAAGTATCCTGGGAGGTATGGAAACCTTCAGCCCCGGAATCGTATCACGGGTGAAAATAGCAGCTTTTCCATTTGGCTACTAGCATGTCGCATGTGTACTGTATGTCGCATGTGATCTGGGACAATCTGTGACAATCTGTGACAATCACTCTTAGGCCCAATCGCTAAATCGCAAATGATCAATTATCTCAGTAATGAGGCTGCCCAGACATAATGACTCCTCTACATAACATGATCCTCTGGTGTCAATGGAGCCACGGGTACAGGTCTGACTGGTCGGTTCACGAACACCCTGTATAATTGCTCACCGTGGGATAATGGTTGTTTAGAACCATGTTTCTTTTTGGCAAAGTAGCTCATATCATTCCAGAAAATAATGTACACGAGACAGCATATCGTTAAAATATATTTTCTTGGCTTGAAGTGCTTTGAACGTTTATATCAAAATTGCTTCCCTCGGAGGTTTTTGAGACACAAACGTGTAATCGGTCCGGTTACAACCAAGACATCCTCTTTGGGAAGCCCGCAAGGGTAATCCAAATCTAATGTCTCTCAGATGTGCAAACACTTGTGCTGTAGTACCTCCCTGCCTCCTTCAAAAATATAGAAAAAAAACTGTGCCACATCTGTCTGTTTGGAAATCGCGGCAATCATCCTGGTCTCTATTAGACGATTCTCCCAAGTTAGCAGATTGACGAGAGTTTGTCGCAAAATCTTGTAGGAGGCACTTGGGTAGGGTTGGCGTCAGCAGGCCGTTCCACCATCCCCCCTCACTTCTCCTCCTTCCTTCCTTCCATACTCCATTAGGCACCATCCCTCCACTTCGATAATGGCATCCGCAGCGTCTCCTAAGAGGCATCTCTTGCCCGGACGAATAGCCCCGGATGCCGACCGACCAACTTTAGTGTCAGACACGCGGCAAGATCTCGTCTCCTTCTGGAACACTTCCCAAAAAGAGACATTTATTGGCCAGTCTCACCCTGGGACGGACATCCCCGCCTCTCCCCCCACCCCTGCCTGATATTTTTCTGCTGGTGGCCCATTCAAGATGGGGAGGAGCTTGCTAACAGGGCTGCATCCCTGCAAAAGAAGAAAAAAAGAAACCCTCCTTTCATTTGCTGCAGCTGATGCCTGAGCTCAAACTGCATCTTCAGACGTCTCCTATCGCACTCGCAGCCCTCTTCTCTTCACATACCAATTCTTGGCAGATGCTGCACAGGATCACCCTTGTACGAGTAGATGGTCAACGTCACCATCTAGCTGGCCTATCTCAACATTTTGAAGTAGAGCCTACTTTCTAAGTCAGATGCTGCCCAGAGTGAGAATATTTTAGTAACAATGGCGACATGATTGTGGTTGTATGTCATATGTGTAATGATAATTGCCGATCCATTATGTATAATTTTATTGTACTGGTTTCCCTGCAATTTAATTAACCTAATTTACCGAACTATGTCCGACTATGTAATTTTAAAATATTTTTCTTTTTATAAACAAATGGAGAACTAAACAATAACTAAAGTATAGCACATGTACGAGTGTCCTATACTATAAAGGACGCTACACATATCTTGGTTAAGCCCAGGGTCGTTTTTTGGACATGAAAATTGTACCATATGGCACGTATGTATTAAACTCGCATTTGATCCGGTTTCGCCCTATATATACCTTGTACTGGCCTGAACTATAATAACGTCATTCTTACACGCATCTTTTCCAAATGCATAAATTTTATGGCAGGAACCATTTAATTCATTCCGAGTTGGGCCTTTTTTATTTCACGCAGGGCGTATTCCAGGCAGGTTCAGTTAAAGTTGTTACGGTCTTTATTAGGCATAAAAAGAAGAAATGCGTTAAATCTGGTGATTGAGCCATCAGCATACTGGCGCCCACCATTTACAACTCGCACAACAGCTTGTAAAACCAGATTTTTTAATGCCTCCCCCTCTTTACGATCGCGTCATACTGTCCACATGATTAAAAGCAAAAAAAGGTGTACAATTTCACCAACCTGCGACTTTTGTTTACACCTTGTTGCGAGCCAAAAATATTTGCAATTATGTGCGTTCAAATATGATTCGGTTGGCAGTATAACGTCATTTCAGTGGAGGTGGAAAAGTGAAGGAATTTTTTGGGAGGAAATTCCTTGATTCCGGGGTGGGGGACACGGGTAAGAGGGTGGGTGGTAGCATATTGGTGGAAATCTTGTTTACGGCGAGTGGGGAAGCGTCGTCCCTCGGTGACAAAATGGGGTCAACTGCTTTGCTTCTTTGCTCCAGTCAGGCCCTAGCTGCTCTCAACTCGAGCTTTTCTTACACTCCTTCCCTTTACCACTCACAGGGAGACGAAAAACGATGTCGTGAATCCTGACCTCCCAACACCACTTTTTTTCACAATAGTCCAGGGGGGGGGGGGGGGAATTTTGGCAAAAANAAAATGTGCCTTCGATGCCTTTTTTTACCTGCAGTGTGGTTTCTATAGGTTTGATTTCTATAGACGTCTGTTTCTGTCACGTTCTTCCGCATAGATGTTTGATTGACGTCAAATAGTAATTTACATAAATAACAATAACTTGACATTTTTCGTCAACACTGAAAAGCGGCTGAGAGAAATTTTTACACCAATATTTGAGCTACCTCAAAAAATTTAATTGGTTAACAAATCAAAACACTAATTTAAAAAGAAATCGATAGAAAAATTTATCAGTGAAATAAATTTATTGAATAAATCTATCAGTAAAAATTACAATTTTGAATAAAATTTCCAGTAAAAATAAATTTATTGAGCAAGTTTATCGGTAAAAATTAATTCAGCGAATATATTTACCAGGAAATATTGTACAATTCAATGTGTGAGCCTAAAAAGTTTGTATTGCAGCCACTTAAAGGTCCTCAGGTGTTAAAAATAGTTCATCCAGTTACGGATAAATTACTACCGTGTTGAAGTTACGTGCCGAATCTTAGAGTTTCATCATGACAAAACGTTGAGCGCAAAAAAACGGTTCCCAACAAAAAAGTTTCTTGATTCGACGGAAATCGAGAGAAATTCTCTCTCTCTCCTTGGTCCTACGCCACACGCGCAAATCCGTACTTTTTCTGTGGAAGCGGGCGGTCACGTAATTCAATTATGTCTTGTTTGTTTCGGTTTCCGTTTCCAGAAAGTGATTCTTCCGATGAGTTGCTCAATTATCGATCTTTCTGCAGCTGTCATTTGCGACGTCTCCCTCTTGAGCAAACAACACGCAAAGCTAAGTCCCCCCATTCCACCCCCCTCAGTTTTTTTTGGTAATGTTTGCGTTTCCAAAGTCTGTATACACCAGACCCGCGAAAAGGGTGTGGTCGTAGATCGAAATGCATCACAGGTTGATACAACTAACTTTGAGTGATAGGCCAACATTTTTTTTTTGTATCTAACTTAAGTTGGCTTCGATTTTGTTGTCTTAGTTCCTTCTGCGACGACGCCTTGATTACCTTTCAGCAACCGTGGAATTGAAGGCAGGACGAGGTGAAGGAAAGTGGTATCAAGGAACGGTACCTTTTTTTCTTCTTTCTTCCTGTTTCTTCTCTCCCCCACCCCCCTCCCTTCTTCTTCTTCTTCTTCTTCCCCTAAATCGTTCAATAAGGTTACACAAACACGATTCCGGGTTTAAGGCAGGTGGAGGTGAATCGAGGACGACGGGAAAAGGTTGTTTGATACAATTGTGGGCGAATGTATGTGGGATTCTTTTCGGTCCTTTTGCCACATTCGATTTAGGTTTTCGGGCCCCTAAAATGGACGGGGGATGAATAGGATCATTTCTTCTTCTGCGCACTTGTTTACGTACAGACTTTTGCGAAAGTTTCGAGGGCTGCCAAAGCCACCTGCACATTATATCTAGGACGAGGATATTTGGAATCGTCTCTGCGTTTGTTAGTTATCCAATTGTAATGCAGGATGTAAATGAAATCCAAGTGGGAGGTAACAGCTTGTGGAATGATGTTAGCTTTGTTTAATTATGGGGCAGGCTCTATTTTGTGGCAGTCCAAAAAGTATATACCAAAATTCGCTGTATTGAATTGGGTTATTATCCCACAAAAGTAACTCGGGCCTGCTGCTTCAAACAAAAAGTTAAAAGTGGATAACAGAAAGCACTTCTGCATTTAAGAATGTAGTGTGGATAAAACGATTCGTTAAGCCCATTTAGTCCTATCATACTACTAATTCCCTTATTCTGTCTGTCTGATTATATGACGTGTTGACTCATCGCCTATAGGTAGTAGTCACCATACTTTTCACTTTTCTAGCAACAATTAGAGGACATAATTTATAGCTGTCAGAGAGGGTGGGACCCACTACCAAGGAGGCGAGACACGTGCTGGTTATGTGGGTTATAGCACCTTGGAGGGATTTATCCGCGCGGTGACTCATCACCAATGTGCATGTAGTACTACTTTTCCCCTAAGCAGGGCAGCAGTGTGCAGAGTGAGATCTTATGCGCCAATGGGACCTATGTACTGGACTTCCTGCGGGGGGGGGGGGGGGGGGGGGGAGGG
>KZ538958.1:0-18659 GCA_000934665.2 Catajapyx aquilonaris
AAAATTATGTTTCATCAACTTGCCCCGAAAAAAACAAATGTTAATAATAATTTTTTTCTTACACATTTAAGTTAATTATTTAGTTGATATACACTAAAAGTCAAAAAATCAAAATCCTCAAATATAGCAGTTTTTCCCAATTAACTCAGATATGCCTGGAAAAGTTTTGCTGAATTTTTGAACATTCTGTTTCTGTTAGTTCATATTAGTTTCCTAAAAATGGAACATATTTCTGAATGTTTGTTTGCGAGAAAATGACCGTTCCCTATATGGGATGCTAGGAAAATGTAACCTAGTCTGGCTATAACAGTTGTTGATTACATTACCATGGCAACAGTGACATTCAGCAATGTCCATAGTTTCATAATATCACCAGTGATTGATTGTTGTCGATTTCATTACCACGGAAACATACCTTTTTCACCAGAATTAGCTCCCTGCAACTTCTTCCTAACCTGAAAATGAAAATTAAGCTGAAATAAAGAAGATTTGATAATAATTTTGCCCATTTGCTATGGGGTTGTGCTCTTCAAAGGACGTCCAGAAAGATCGTCATCTTCAATTGAAATGGGGGATCTTTGAACCCCGATTATATCATTTCTATGTCCCTAAAACATGTGTCACCGAATGCATCTTGTAGCATCTTGTGAGTTTGCAACACTTTTGCCAAGTTTGAAACAAAATTTCCGCTGTTTTTTAGGCCATCCATTTTCACCCCCAGATAGAATCGCAGAACGTACCAAACACAGCACTACAAAACTGCCCACAGAAACTGATCCATTCAACCTCAGATGCTGCCACTTGGCAGAGTAGTTCAGAAAGGTCACCTGCAGCATGACCTAGAGTGGTAGCGACAAACTATGTGCGGTTCAAAAGTACTGGTGTCAGTTAGCGAACTTTTGGGTAGCATGTCATAGGTGCATCTTTCATAATCCCACAATACTCAGATGAACATAACTTTTAGAATTCAATGTTTGTATTTCACAAGTCTTTTTACAAAGTTATTTTAAAATTCAGATGTAGAATGAAAATGTGCTCTTCACTTTTGCATGCATTGTAAGTGTCCCTTGATGACAGTAAAACGTCAGCTTCTTAAATTAATAATTCAAGTAAATTTGTCAAGAGCATAGACAAATTTTTATATTATTAATGTTCATGCTGTGGATATGGGTATTCAGCTTTCAGAGGATGTGGATTTCTTGTGGCGCCTGGCCAAAGCTACAAGGGGATTGGCCACCAATTATGGTGAGGAGGGGAATCAAGTGCTGAAGAAAGACTTCATTTTTAGAGGTGAGATCATTCATCTTTCTTGAGGTGTTTAAAATTACCTTGATTGAAGAGATGGAGCCCTCAAATTATCAAGTGTTACCCATGGATTCATATATACACTGTACTCCCGATTATCCAGGCTAATGACTGCACAGGTGTCGCCAGATAATCGGAAAACAGAAAATAATGGTTCTAGATACTGTAAAAGGGAGCTGTACTATTTTACAAATATGATGTTTTCAGATGGACAGGCATGACTGTACCACTTAAATTTGCAACAGGAACCACTGCTGCTGGAGTTCAGTTGCCAAAGGGCCCACCTCCACTGATTTTGGCCTTCAATAGACACTGACCTATTGGTTTCTAGTAGCTGAGATCTATGCCACTAGGTGTGTATTATGGTGCCCTATTAGCATCATAAACCACGAAACTACATGGAGCAACTATGCATATAGGTCTATGTGCAGTTTTTTGTCTGCCATTTGGCAAATAACTTCTTCAGTTGAGAAGCACATTTTACCAGTTACTCTTTGTTATAGACAAATCACATCAATGACACTTTCTTATTCTTAATCTCACATTTTAAATAACAATTGTTAATTGGGCACCACAGACATAAATCGAAGTACAGTGGGACCCGCTTATTTGGACCACATCGGGGCCACTGCATTTTGGCCCAATAAAGCGGGGGTTCGATTAACCGGGGTTCATGTGAATCAACGTTAAAAAAAACGCAATTAGACTGCACTACCAGCTTTAATCCTCAAAAATGATTTCGCAACAGGTGAAGGTAAAATCGATGTATGAATGTGACTGTGTCATGGAAGTGCTAAGTGCTGTACTGTACAGTAATTTTAGTGCTCACTCCGCTGTAAAAAATTGTCTAGTAACACCTGTTGGGTACTTGTTTTTGACTTCATGTTAACAAAGTACGGGCATGTGTCGAGTGCAGTCACAGGACCGCCGTCATTCCCTACTTGCATAAAAAATCATCAGTAGTACACATTATAGCAACCAAACTGGTCCGACTAACCGGGGAAATCACCAGTTATGTGGGGGAAAATTACATTTATGGTATTGATTTGATTCCGGTCCTGGCGATTCGGTACAAAAAATGTGTGTGGGGGGGGGGGGGGGGGGNGGGGGGGGGGGGGCGATAAACCAGATGACCAATAAAGCAGGTCGCACTGTATACTTCCTTGTATGCTACGGTATATATGTATACAGTGCGGTACATTCCCTAATGGCTCCATAACTGCACTTCACATTCAAATATATCCTAATAATAAAAGTCAATCTGATCATTTCAGATACCACTGCCAACTTATCAGTTGAGCCATCAGCTGAAATTCCAAAGAAGTGATTTACTCAATTTGTCCCTGATTTCCAGATGCAGGCTTTCTGCAATGTAATGCACAAACTGTTTTGCCGATTTATGATTCATGTACTATATGTCTCAAGAGTGTCCGCAGGAAATAAACTGAAAATGCTGTATGCGGCAGGAATCCTAGTAGGCCTAATAACATTGAATCAGCTATTATGAAAAGGGCTTAAATATATATTTTTGGCATTTTCGAGTTAACACTGCCATCTTGCTTCTTGGGTTCCAAGGAGTGTGCTGAATGAAAATGGCATCAGTCAGAAAATGCCTCTACATATAATCAATCTTCACTAAAAGAATAATAGCAAGAGGAAAGATGGGAATGAGTAGGACTAATTTTTGTGTTTTTTGCAGAAGTTGGTTCATTCTTGTTGAAGCAGAATGATATGGTTCCCACAAATGTAGAGACTGGATGCCAATGCTTGATATCTTTCGTGTACCCCCAAAATTGTGTTCGTGTACCCCAGTTTGAAAACCACCATTCTACACAAAACAAAGGCTGTAGTACAGTAAAACTTCTATAAGTCAACTTCCTTAAGTCAAAGTTCTCTATAAGTCGAAGAAAATGATGAGCTTGGTTGGTCACAATGTAAAATAATAGGAAATAAACCAGGGTTGTGAACCGAACCGAACCCTTGCTCCGTGAACCTGATAACATCGAACCCGCTCCGGAGCAGTAGAGCCGGAGTCCGGAGCGAGCGTCGGAACGCGGTACGGGTTCAAGGCGGTTCCGGAGTTGAGTGGAGCCAAGGTCGGAGCGAGTCCGGAGCGAGCGGCGGAAAGGGGTTCGGGTTCAAGCCGGTTCAGGGGAAGAGTGGAGTGAAGGTCGGAGCTGGTTCGGAGCTAACGGCTCCGGAGTTGAACCCGGTTCAGGAGCGGGGTTCGGAGCGTGTTCCGGATCGGGTTCGGAGCGGTTCAAAGCTTGGTTAGGTACAACATACCAACCCAACAGGGGGAAAGGCAGCAAAGCCGCTGGATTTACTCCAGAGTATGCATCATGTTTTCATGGTGGGAGAATGACATTTCCAAGCACCCGCGATACAGGGTGTACCGTAAATGTCACATTTTCATGTCATGCGCATTTTGGTATGTCACAATATGTCATGCGCATTTTTGTATGCTACAATATGTCATACGCATTTTTGTATGCCACAATATCTCGTACCCATTTTTTGGATGTCACATTCTCATGTCATGCGCATTTTTGTATGCTACAATATGTCATACGCATTTTTGTATGTTACAATATCATATTATTGTAACATACAAAAAATGCATATGACATGAGAATGTGACATCCAAAAAATGGGTATGACATATTGTGGCATACAAAAATGCGCATGACATGAAAATGTGACATTTACGGTACACCCTGTATCGCGGGTGCTTGGAAATGTCATTCTCCCACCATGAAAACATGATGCATACTCTGGAGTAAATCCAGCGGTTTTGCTGCCTTTCCCCCTGTTGGGTTGGTATGTTGTACCTAACCAAGCTTTGAACCGCTCTGAACCCGATCCGGAACACGCTCCGAACCCCGCTCCTGAACCGGTTCAACTCCGGAGCCGTTCGCTCCGAACCAGCTCCGACCTTCACTCCACTCTTCCCCTGAACCGCCTTGAACCCGTACCCCGTTCCGACGCTCGCTCCGGACTCCGGCTCTACTGCTCCGGAGCGGGTTCGATGTTATTGGGTTCACGGAGCTAGGGTTCGGTTCGGTTCACAACCCTGAAATAAACTTCCCTAACTCGAATTTCTACAACTCGAAGTTCTCCATAACTCGAAGTGCAGGCAGGGCCTTACGATGGGATATCAATGCATTTTCAGTCTCCCTAAGTCAAAGTTCATGTTGGCGAGTATGGAAAATTTGCTCATTTCCCAGCCGAAGGGTCGAGAGTAGGCCACATGTACAGACAGGTTCAATTTCCAGCTCTCCGTCTACCAGACGTACTGAAAGAAGTGTTTGACTCGATTGTGACAATTTAATCCTTGAATCTAAGAATAGGCAAATGTCCATAACGGAGATCTTTTTACAACATTACAACGAGGACCTTTGTAAGTGTGATAGTGACAGTTATATTAAAGTTTTGAACACCTTTCGTCGCTGGATATAAAGGTAGTCTTCCTTATAGAGGTCTGTGCTTAAAAAATGCCAAACTTCTCTAACTCGAATCTTCTATAACTCGAAGTTTTTTCCGGTCCCATGGAGATTCGACTTATGGAAGTTTTACTGTATTATGAGGCACTTAAGAGTTTTTCATTCAATCATGTGACACAGTTGCAGTGTGCCTTTGTTCAGGACCCCCCCGTCAAAAGGACTGTCCAGTCAGATATATGGAAGCAATGAACATTGACCATCGAGTGGTAGTCAGTTTTTTAACCACAGCAGGTATTGGTAGTACACAAATCTCCATTGCTGTATGAGTACCATATACGAAAACTGTGTGTCTTTGTCAAGTGTTAAAGCCTGGAGTAAGTGCATTTGCGTGCCCTGGCCTGGAATCATCAGTCAATGACAACAACCCCTACCACTAACTCCAGACTCGAACATGTAACAAAGAAGAGTGATGGAGTTCTGCACTCCCAACACCTTCTGTGATTTAAAAACTTATTATTTGGGGGTCGGGGTGGGGGGTGGGGGAAAGGCAGAGAGAGAGAAAGGGGGGGCAGGGGGAGGGAGAGGGAGAGAGAGAACATAGGCACACTGCCACTCTTATTATTGAATCAGAATCTCTTATGTGCATCATAATACAGTAAAACTTCTATAAGTCGAATCTCCTTGGGACCGGAAAAAAACTTCGAGTTATAGAAGATTCGAGTTAGAGAAGTTTGGACTTTTTAAGCACATAACTCTATAAGGACACCTACCTTTATATCCAGCGACAAAAGGTGTTCAAAACTTTAAAATAACTGTCACTATAACACTTACAATGTTCCTCTTTGATGTTTTGGTGTAAAAAAAACTTCATTATGGACATTTGCCTATTCTTAGATTCAAGGATTAAATTGTCACAATCGAGTCAAACACTTCTTTCAGTACGTCTGGTAGACGGAGAGCTGGAAATTGAACCTGTCTGTACATGTGGCCTACTCTCGACCCTTCGGCTGGGAAATGAGCAAATTTTCCATACTCGCCAACATGAACTTTGACTTAGGGAGACTGAAAATGCATTGATATCCCATCGTAAGGCCCTGCCTGCACTTCGAGTTATGGAGAACTTCGAGTTATAGAAATTCGAGTTAGGGAAGTTTACTTCCTATTATTTTACATTGTGACCAACCAAGCTCATAATTTTCTTCGACTTATAGAGAACTTCAACTTAGGGAAGTTCGACTTATAGAAGTTTTACTGTACTACATCGAAACCACCTTTATTTTGTGTAGAAGCTTCTCGCAAGAAACCCATCCGGAAATTTGCTATATGACCGTGGCTCGTTTTCATTTGAATGACCCTTATGTTACTGTCAACTTTCAGAAGACTGGCTTGCAATTATAATGAGCCTAAGTGTCTGTGCCTTCGTGCATGAGCAGAATATAATTATCGCTAGACAAATTATCATATCAGAAGGGGAGCCTTAATTTTTTCCAATAAGAATTTTTGCATTGCTTTCTTAGGCACTAACATATGTAACTGTGTATCAACTAGTATTATTCCAATGCTACCATCTTCTGCAGCACATGAGTATGCATGCCTTGCACTGGAGCTTGATGATGCGAGTCCCCAGGCCCATCTTTGGTATGCCATAACTCTAGGATCAAAGGGGGAGTTCCTGGGCATCAAGGAGAAGATCCTGAATGGATTTGAGTTCAAGAAGCATGTGGATTGTGCCAGGAAGCTCAACCCAACAGCTGCAGTTACCTATCATTTGCTAGGACGATTTTGCTTTGAGGTTTCCACCCTTTCTTGGATAGAGAGAAAAGTGGCCTCCACTGTATTTGCTTCCCCACCATCCTCCACCTTTGACGAGGCATTGGAACTCTTTCTGACAGCTGATCAACTCAGAAAACACTCACCGTGGAAGGAGAACCAGCTTTTTGTGGCTAAGTGTTACGTGCAGATGGGGCAGTATGTGGATGCAATTGCATGGCTGGACAAAGCTGCTGAGATGCCTGTAGTCTCCAGTGATGTGAGTAATTTTATTGCTTCTCAATCTCTAAGTCTAAGGGGATAAATGCTATTTTTTCTGCTGTGCTCAAGAATACACAAACATTTATCTTACTGCCATATTTTGTGTGGACATAGGCAGAGTCAAGAGAAGCAATTTTGGGAGAGGAAGGCCAATTGTACTACCTTTGAGTGCCAGGTGGCATCAAAGGTCTGTATAGAGGTAAATGCAGTGTTCTAATAATTGAAGACCTCGGGGGAAGAACAATGAATGTCCACTTTTTGTCAATAATGAGTTACATATCTCAGAAGATACTTTCACTGGGGTAGAATATCTCAGTTGGCAATATCTCAGTTTCACATGAGGTGGACCTTGATTGTTCTGCCCCAGAAGTTTTCAGTTACTGTCTGCTACCTCCTTCTCAGACAATCATGCATTGCCACATTATTTTAAACATGTATGGCAGGCTTGAGCAGGAGTTGCTAGCATGAGGCTGTTTCATGAAGGCAGAGAGTGAGGGTCTGTTCACAATGTTTTTTGATGCTGTGAGTGACAGCCAAATAGCAGTGTAATCCATGGAGTCCAAACTGACAGAATTTGGGTGAGCAGGAGGGAGGTGGAGAAGGGCTCTCACCTGTTTGTTGGGATGTGCTTCCTTGGAGACAAAGTTGCCACACTCCTGTGGTCCTAAATACGAGTATCGCATGTGCTTAAATATTGGGATGCTTTCCTATGTCAAGGCAGTGGCAAAGTACAGGATGGAGGGAAGGGTGTGGAGCCTTAATAGAAATCAATTCTGCTAATTAGACTGGGTAGATGCTAAGAAATCACCAGGAAAAACCTCACATTTTGGGATTATAGGTAATGAGTGGTTGATGACAAATTGAAAATGATCAATTCTGGTTGTTAAAAACCCTGTGAACATGAGCATTAAGAACGATACTCCAATTGTTATGCCTTTATTGACCTATCCATCATAGAGAAGAGATTCAAAGTAGTAAGCCCCATGTATTATCAGCTGCAATAAAGTGCATTGCATCTGAAGTTTTTAGGGTAAATTGTGCGAATGCAGATTTGGAGAAATGGTACCATTTTGTCGCCTTAAATCTTGTTCAAGCCCAGAAATCATTATAGGAGTGCACATTTTTTTTCGAATCTCCTATGAAGCCCTGAATAAAAACTTAATTTCACCCAGTTTCTGAGAAAATTCAACACCTCTGTCAAACACTTCCATGTTTTGACTTACCTTGTCTTACAGTACTATCATATTTCCACATGGTTTGGCAAGGACTGCCTTGGAATTCATTTATACCAAGGGGCACAGACAGGTCCCTGATAAACCTGGCGAATGACTATTCAGCGAGTACTATTGGGCAAAAATGAAATTCAGCGAAGGCACTTTTCAGCAACAGGAACCTTCTTCAAACACTGTTTTTGACGAAATATCAAATCGGTGAATGCACTTTCCGGCAGCAGGATAATTATTCACCGAAGAAGCTTTTCGACTGCATGGAAACAGCGAATACTTTAGGCCTACTCTATCCACCCCATGGGGAAGTATAGTCAGTCCTGTTGATCTTGATTTTACAATTCCAGTATTTGAGGAAAGTAACCTATAATATTTCTTATTAATGGAATCTACACAACTGCTGACAAGGGTGAACACAATGAAGGAAGGAGAAAATGCTGCTTCATGTTGTCATTAGAATATTTAGACAATAATTGGAATAATAATAATTTTTATATAACATGTGATCCACAACATTTCAGTGCCATGACAGAAGACGATTTATTGGTCATTAATAAAATCAGTCATTTTTTTCTTGTATGTTACACTTCTATCCGAACCATCACTTCATTATCTTTTGAGTCTAATTTCCCTCTCGTTGAAAAGCTACTTAGGAAAGTTGTCCTGTTGCCGAAAAGTGTGCTTGCTAAATTGCCATTTCGTCTAACACAGTTTTTTTTTTTTTTTTTTTTTTTTTAAACGTTACCCCGTGATAAGGCTGAGCCTTTTTAGGGGGGTGGAATACCACCATTTCACTCCATTTTCATATATTAACTTCATTCACCGGTGCAAGGAGTCAAGGATGTAGGGTAAGGATAGGGATTTTTGAGGAGGGAACATAGGGTGCAAGTGCAAGGTCTGTAAAGGGGTCATGTGCTGTTCCCCAGGAGGTTAGGTTGCCAGACACCTCCTTGGTGCAGGTCAGAGACCCTCCTGACGCAGGTGAAAGGAAAGTTCCCCAGGCGGGGATCGAACCTGGGGCCTTTCACTCAGCAAGCCGAGACGTTACCATCACGGCCACCACACCTCCCCCTCTAACACAGTTTTAGGAGAATGTTCCAGTCCCAAAAAAGTGCCTTTGCCAAATTTCATTTTCACCAAATGGTACTTGCTGAGTTTATCGTGGACTGCACAGACACAGTTGGAATCATTCCTGGGTGAAAGTGCCCAAAACTGCTAGGATGGCATAGTCATTAATTTTGTGGCAAGAAGGAAATGCACTACTAACATGGTTGGTTTGCTCATTGGTGTCAACATGCGTCAGGAAAGGTAGTGACTGCTGTTGGGTAGCAGTAATACAGGGTGTCCCACAAATTACGCTACCCAGAATTACTTCCATAACATCAACACAAATGAAGATATTGCAACGAAATTTGAACTGAACTAACCTTGTCATGTGTGATTTGAAATGGCATCACAACATGTGTTGGAAATGGCCACCATTAGCGGCCAGGCAGGTCTCAACACGGCGCGACATATTTTGGAATGTTCTGGCCAGCATATCCTGCGGTACTGCCTGAATTTCCTGGACGATGTTGTCCTTCAAGACCTTCAAGGACCGTGGATTGTTGCGGTACACTCTTCCATTCAGAAAGCCCCATAAGAAGTAATCAGGTGGCGTAAGATCGGCGACCGCGGTGGCCACAGTCCCTTCGAAATGACTCAGTCGCCTAAGAAGGACTTTATTTCGGCCATGCTGACATGTGATGTGTGGCATGTCGCCCCATCCTGTTGAAAATATCCAGTCGAAAGGTCCACATCGTCCAATTCGTTCACAAAGGTCTGAAAGAGTTCCATTGATGTACGCAGATGATGTGATGGTGGTGTCGAAGAAGATCGGACCAATTATGCGGCGCTGGGGCATCGCACACCAAACACCAACCTTCTGTGAATGAGGGGGCTCTTCATGTATGGCATGGGGATTTTCAGTTGCCCAAATGCGAGAGTTTTGTGAATTGATGTATCCAGACAGGTGTCGTCTGGCCGATTCGTCGCTCCAGCATCGGTATTACATCCCCCACATTTGACACACCCATTCCAATTCCTTTCTCACGTGTTGAGGTTGCTTGAGTTCAAATTCCGTTGCAATATCTTCATTTGTGTTACAGTTATTAATGTAATTCTGGGTAGCGTAATTTGTGGGACACCCTGTATAACCAATGGTATGTGGGAAATGGGATTCAGACAGCAGTGTTTCAAAGGCACCAGAAGAAAATGTGCACATTTCCTCATAATTCATTTGAATTTGTGTGACATGCATTTGTATGACACACTTATAGAATATGCAAGAAATTATGGAAATATGTATTGTTTATAAAACGTTATATATATAAAATCTGTCTTCTTGGTTTTAAATTTGCACTCATACAATTGGCCTCAAATCTTGGTCAGCATGAAAGTATCTCGAAAACAGAGAAAGTTTAACCTTCTTCTTGTCCCTTTTCCAGGACAAGGCAGCTCAAAAAGAAATTCTACGTCTGCAAGCCAAATACTCATCATACAGGGAGTGACTCAGGTATACAACGGAAAAGTCTTTGCCGCTGAGTGGTTTCAGTGATTATTGTGGATCACAAAAAGGACCAGGATTATGGGTATGGATATTGGTGCTACATATTTACAGACATGTATAAACAGTACATATGAAGTATTCCACACAGAGTAGCACACCTTTTGTTCCATTTCAACCATATTTGGTTATTTTGTAGTACTCGTATGTGTGTGGAGCTAATCAAGTTAGTTTTTCCCTATGATGTGTGTTGCACAACTACAGGATGCGAAGTCAATAAAAAATAAAGGGGTGGTTCCATTTCAAATCAGGCAGGGGCTGTCAGGGCTTGGTCTCCGATTATTACGGATAAATTACACGAAGTACCTCTGTCGAAATGAGGAATAATGACACTGGCTATTTTTCAGTGTCATTTTTTATTTGCCCTGAAAAAATCATAACTGCAGGGGTACCAAATCTGCTATTTCTCAAAGTTCATTTTTTCTCAACTCTGGATGCTCGTACCAATTTTCCCATAAGTTACACAAAAACCAAATTTGGAATGGAGCAACTGCCTACGTAGGACTGAATTTTCAATATAAAATAATTGCGAAAGTATGATTAACAACTCTGGAAAAAATTTGCAAAAATGCTGTTTTACGACATTTTAGCAATTGTCGCAATTTTTCTTTTTTGCAATAAAAAATATTTGTAGGCAAATGAAACATAATAGACTTTCAGTACAACTCATAACTTCTCTACTTATCAGCTTCGTTAAGATTTGAAATCAAAGGTTAACAGTGGAGCCATTGTTGAACATTGTTAACTTCATAAAACATGGTTTGGAAGAAAATAATTTTCTCAAAAAACCTGTTGGATAATAATAAATAATAATAATAATAATAATAATAATAATAATAATAATAATAATAATAATAATATCATACCCCGTTATCAGCCAGCTAATATAGCTAATATAGCCGGCTGATAAATAAATTAATATGATACAACTCAAAAATGTTAACAGCTAAACCTCCATTCAAAATGGTGTCAAATTTTTAAATGGCACTTACTTCAACAGGTGGAATATTTACTTGAGAACTGCACAAAATTAGGATCATACAAATGCAATTTTTAGCAATGATATACTACGGTACTACTGTAATTTATAACTAAGGGACAGGGTTTGTTTCCTAGGGGTCCCCAGTTAGTTTTTGAATCATTTTGGACCATATATTTTTCTCCTCCTCCTCCTTTTTCTGGGCCCTGGGCAGAGAAAGAAGTGTGATTCTGCCCAGACATGTTTGTAGAAAAGTGGAAAAATGATCACAATCCTATAGTTGTGCAACCACACATCACAGGGACGAACAAACTTTGTTACCTGCATCCATATACCAGTACTGCAAAATAGCCAAATGTGGCTGAAATGGAACAAGGTCATGGCAGAAAGTCTGCCAGTTCACATGGAATGCTTCATATGTATATAAATTTTAATTTGGGTTTTATTATCCTTAAAAAAGGGACACATACTCTCTTGTTATACTAACATCTTGGAGAGTGTTAAGTTGCATCAGCAGCCATTATACACTATATTACAAAAAAACCTTTTGCTCCCATCTGGAATTAGGTAACTGAAATTATTTTCCACCCTTGTGAATTTCATGATGTTTTTGTAACATGGAGGAGTACATGTTCAGAAAATAAGATAGTATAAGATTTTGGATAAGAACATGTTTTTTCTTGTTTTTCAAATACTAGTTTTACACCCTTGCAATACATTGCAATTCTGTAATCAAGGAGCTGTGATTGTTACAGGTGTGCACAAATTTATAAGCTCAAGGAAGTAAGAATAAAATTGTGACAGCTACACACCCTGAAATGACACTAGTTTCAATATATCAAATAACCTCGCAGGTCCCCTGCACTACAAGAAATGTTAACTATACAATTCTACAGAGTGAAAGGAAACACCTATGATGATACACAACCTCAAGAGTTCATGAAGTTACATGGAATGTACAGTACTGCTCATAAAGAATGGTATGACCACGGTCTAGTAATACTGGGTATGGCTCTATAAAAGAACTTTTCATCCTGGCTGTCGAGGGCAACCCCAAACACATGCCGGGGATGGTGAGTGGGTGCGGCCAGGTCAGCCTGATGCCTTGCTGGGGAGGTAAAAACAAGGTTACACTAATACTGAGGGCATAATTATGTAGCCTTGAAGCAACATACTGTTGCTAAATGCTCATTGCAGTGATGTCCGTGCTGAATAAAAGAATTGATCATCACAAAACTACACCTCTACCTTCATTCCAAGTGGCAGGAAAGGAAGCTGCTCGAAGCAGGAACTCAGACAAGGTGTCATGCGTGCAGCTTCACACGTGAAGTGATTACAGGTCCGAAACACGTAAAGAAAGAAACCAAGAAGCTAATGAACGAAAAACGCGAATAACACCATCTGTGGAGGCTGACCATTCGGCATTAATGGAACTGATACTGTGCAACCAACATGTGTTAGTTTCCATGTCACATTTCATTGTGAGACGTAACAGGTTTTGTCCGTGGCCACTTAATGCCACGCATTCGGCCCACAGAGCGAATCTCTTGGTCAGAATGAGGGCTCGCACGTCAAACAGTGGACCGGAGAAATGTTTCTCTCTTGTAAAGGTGTCATTTAAGCAGGAGGGGTACGGCTATTTATGATCACCCATCACAATCATTGTCGCATAGCTGACAGTCGCAACGACAACCCACGCAACAATTGCATCAGCATGAGGATATTACCTGGGGACAAGGGTTACACACAGCACTGGAATCCATGACATCAGGCTTGAAATGAAAGGTGAGTGGTTTAATTTGTCAGACTTACCCTACTTGTGTGAAACGTCGCGTAATGTAGCTTAGCAATTTTGGGAGAGCATGCACTGCGATGAAAGGATGGCTGCATTCCGTGCACGCCGCTGCAGCCAATCAAAGATGGCGTGCGCCATATTGAGCGTGCCCAAGCGGAATCAGCACATTGTTATCCTGTTTCTGACAGCTAGTGGCAATAGACCAACGGAAATCCAACCGTGGATGCTTATGATGTATGGTGCCAGTTATATGGCAAAGACAACCATCATGGAGTGGTGCTGGCGATTCCGAGATGGTAGACCATCTGTGGCCTACCTTCCCTTACTAGGAAAGGAAATCACACATGCCATCATTGCAAGTGTGGACCAGCTGATAAGGGAGGACAGTGTGGGTGCATCTGTCTTATTTGGATGCTATAGTCAGAATTAGTTATGGTACAGTGTTCACAATTGCCCATTACCACCTGGAGTACCACAAGATTAGCACACAGTGGGTACCCAGGTACCTAAAGCAGGAGCTGTGCATGGGATTGTCACTGGAACATCTTCAACATCAGCACCACTCCACAACAGTTGTCTTTGCCAAGATGATGATACTGGACACGATAAGCATCCTCTGATGGATTTCTGCAGGTCTGTTGCCCTTGGCCGCCAGAAATTGAATAACAGTGCAGTGATCCTTCTTGGTCATGCTCGACAGTGCGCACGCCATCTTTGATTGTCTGTGGTGGCGTGGACAGTATGCACGCACAGACTCTTACCTATGCATTTTGGAGATAATCTAAGTGGTACTATTTTGCTGTGGTAGAAGTTTCAAGTCCCAGCGTTCAGCAGTATCCTTTCCAGATGCCACGAATGGGTTTCATTTGATTTGCCCTAATATAGAAGCTGCTATATTTCACTCCCTACCTGCGAATATTGGGCACCTTCATTGGGGAACAAAAGGCTATACACAAAAAAAAAAAAAAAACATTGGCCAAAATATGTGATAGCTTAAAGGACCTGGACACTTGGAACACCCTGTATCTGCACATTAGAAGATCTGTACTGCCTGCATTCAAGATTGAATAACCATTGAAATTGATGCTACTGGCTGAAGAATTTACAAGCTTTCCAGCAATACCCATTTTATGCTTGTATGTCTAAATAAAACTTGGAAAAATTGGAAACTGTAACAATAAAATTGATGATGTTTTTCTTCTATTAATGGCCACAACATGAAGAGTTTTTTTTCCCTGAGAAAAGAGGTGCGGCACAGCTTTCCAGCTCATGCTGCTGTGACTCATGTCTTTCACCATGTGAAGCACAATTAGCAAGAAATTATTCATCAGAGCAGAATCATATGCCTAAAACATAACAGAGTTATGAATTGCTTAGCCTGTTGCTGCATGTACTCTACCTGCTCATTCTTGTTCAGTAAGCTTAGGTGTGGCAACACTGACAAAACTGCATAGATAATGACAATAGTGAATGTTGCATAGTGACGTATTGCATAATAACACTGCTGACAATACCAGTAAATAAAGCTTGTGAGAGCAGTCGAACTAGAAAAGGAATGTAGAATTCCTCGCTCCCCGCTTCCCAGCCCACGTACGTACTGGCTGGGGATACAACAGTAAAAGTTAATTACTATCCATAAATCCTAATTCGAGGCTATCTAAAATCACCTAGAAGTTTATAAAATCAAGTAGAGCTACTTGATTTTGTAAACTTCTAGGTGATTTTAGATGGCCTACATATAGTTCTACATTATGGAATCAAGGTCAGAATGTAAGCATATTTACACATTCTGGCAGCCAACTTGAAGCAGTCACATAGGCATACCTAAATACAAAATTGTTGTTTTACTTTGTTGAACCCTGGAACCGTGACTTGCCTGAAAGTTACATTAACCATGACTTGGGGTCTTTTCGGACCCCATCCATATTTTAACTTTTATTAATTTTTACATAATACTTTTCAATGTTTTGACTCTATCATTCTTTGAACAATGCCTAAAATGATAGCTAATCTCTATCTCTATAAATAAGGAAGTTTGTCAGTTTGGATGTTTGTCCCTTATAGAAATTAGCATATCGGGAGTTACATTTTTCAAGGAATTTAATGCTGCATGTTTCAGCTTCCGAAAATGAACCTAACACCCATAACACGCATATTCCCAATTAACCAATTATCAATTACCTATTTAACAATATTCATAGATACGTTGTAGGCCTACCACCATAACATACCCGGGCAACGCCGGGTAACCTGCTAGTTCAAAATAAACATGCACTTCCTGTTATATACTTAAAAAATGGCAACAGTTCATTGTAATTATCATTTTAATACACTTTAATTCCTTCGGGGTCCTAAAAGACCCCCCGTCACGGTTCCAGGGTTAAGATATTGCTCTTATGTTGGGGTAAGCAGTCACATTAACGACATGCAAAGGCCCTAGGCACAGAATAAATCCATCTATTCAGAGCTACATCACATAAGAAAATGTTCCTCCCCCCCATTATCACCTCCCTTCTCCCACTTTCTTGGCTGTTCAGAATTTTTGACACATACAGGTAAGTTGGGGTAAGTGCGACAATGGGGAAAGTGTGAAATTGCTTCTAATATGTAGCACAAGGTGGCAGGAGCTATCGAAAATTACATAAATATTCACGGCGACCTTTGCCTACTTTGCTAAAAGTAGCACGATAATCTTCTTTCACAACATTTACAAAAAATGGCCGCCAAGCTCTGGGTGGAGTTTTAACTTTTCCGGCGAATATGTAAGTATCTTTTGCAGAATTTCTGACGAGTCTTGAATCTCATGCTGCGTAACCGCTCCGGCACTGTACATAAGAGGTTAAGGTGTACTATATCACGCTGTTATTGTTCCGTTTTGGTGGCATAATCAGGCCGGTTTTTAAAAAGGGGGAGCACTTGCCCCTAACTAGACATCGTCAGGGGCAAGTGCATACGGTACCCAATTAATATGGGTATTTGGATCGAAATGCGATAGTGGAGGAATATAGCTTATATGAGGATGCATCTGCCAAAAGCAGCTATCTTCGCCGAACCCTATTCCGAGAAAATGCCACTTTTTTAGTTATGAGTTGTGTAACCGAAGTAATTGTGATCATGCCACAATCAAGAGCTTAAGTGCCTGTCATGATTGGCAGAATTCAACAAAATCAGGCTCCTTAACCTTTTGTCCTATTGCCTGAAGAATATTTGAAGATAGCCAACGTTGGCTTTTCCATTGCAAACGGTAAGTTTTGCTCTGAGAATTTCCTGAAGTGCCGGCAGGTAAATTGTACCAAATGCCCTGTACTCCTGATTATCATCCATGGTAATGAATGTGCTGGTGTGTCTGGATAAGTGGAACACACGGATAATCCGAAAATGGTCATAGATATCATAAAATGAACTACAGTATTCTGAGATTTTTAATGAACTACAGTATACTGTACATAGTGTACATGTCGCTTTAATTAAGTATAATCAAAATAATAAAACTTCCCATCGATTTTTAGTTGGTTTTCTGAATAAAGTGTGTTATAGTACTTTGTGAGATACACTGCACTACCGATTATCTGGGCTAATGAATGCACGAGTGTCGCCAAATAATTAAAAAACACAGATAATAATCAATAAAAGGCCATAGATACAGTAAAAATGAGCCATTCACAGGTTTTTAATGTAAATTACTACTGTACATATCGAGCACTGTATAGAGGGTGAAAGGTCAGAATGGCGCATGAGCCTGTAAGGGAATTTTACATGAGAGGGAAAAAAACCTTTCATTATATCAATATTCATTATAATTTCCCTCTCACGTAAAATTCCCTTACAGGCTCATACGCCCTTCTGACCTTTCACCCTCGATATGGTGTATGATGCTTTAAATCAGGTTTAATAAAAATAATAAAACTTGCCACAGATTTTTAGTTTGTCTTCTAGAAAAAGGCTGTCATATTTCTTCGTTTGCGAGACTCATCGACATTTTTTCGGACTGTTATTTTAAATGTTACTTTTTGGTGATGCATGGATAATAATTGGGAGTATAGTGTATATCGACCTTTTTCGCACTTTCATTTTAACTTTTGTTTTTGGCGATGCACGGATAGTCCACACCTGGATAATAGGGAGTATAGCGTACTGCTCCTATATCCCCACCAGTGTCATTAGCAGAAATGCATTTGTGGGGAAAACAGTAGGAAAAAACCCGAATCCTCCATCTGGAACGATTCCATACTAAAATTGGGCTAAGAAGCCGTCTTTGACTGATCCATCAGATTTCATCATTTTATTTTGGCCCCAATAAAACTCATTTAGATCTGGCTCTTTGGCTCATTAGGTGCGCCTTTACTTGAAGATTTGTGTGAAGAAGTGGTGTTAAGTCAAAAAACCACAAAAATCAAAGATAGCCACTTTTGGTGGGTGCCTCCTCATATGTTTTATACAGTCATGCCGCTTTAAGTGAGGTAATACGGTACTAGCATATTAATTGCGTATTGCATTCAACCTCTCTGGAGAAGTCTTCTGCAGGATCCAACTGTTCACCTTGGGCAGCACAAAATAACATTCTGCATGTGAAATAACATTAAATGATTGCTATTGTCATAAAGATATAGTCAATAGGCATTTCATATTTGGCATATTTCTGCCAGAATGAGTTTTTGCCCATTGTTACTGCAGTGGCAACATTATTATTATTATTTTTTGTAGTGCCTCTTCATAATTGATGTGGGTGGTTTTCTTTTACCTTGTATGGTGCCAGCAGCCTTTGAAAATCACACAATACCTAATCTTAAAATCAGCTGATTTCAAGAGGTGTGCACTCCATTAGTATTGGCACATAAACAGACAATTTCAGGTATTTAAAAAAATTATTGGTCATGAATAGAACAATTTTTACCATGATACTCAAATAATAATTTTAAAAATCAACATTTGTAATGAGTTTATTGCATAAATTGATGAATCAATGTGATATACTCTGACTGTGTATGTGCATATGCTGCCTAGTGTTTTTCCCTTTCTGATTGGTTTCTGCCAGAGACTCCCCCAGCTGCATCCAATTTGATATGGGAGGCACACTCATGCCCCATTCGATAGCGGCTAACACATCGTTAGCACACGTTAAAAGGGCTCCTAACGATCCATTAGGAGCTATTGGATCGGCAATTTCGGTTGGTGCAATCGGGCATCATTCAGACTCCTTTTTTTCTTCTTCATATATATCAGGGGTTCCCAACCTTTTCGTCATGACACCCCCCTTTTCGTTTTCACCAAACAC
>KZ538958.1:18677-38720 GCA_000934665.2 Catajapyx aquilonaris
CCCCCCCCCCCCAATAAATTTCAGCAAGAGTATCTAGAAAGAAATTTTATAACTGAGGAATAAAAACCTGTTGAAATAGGGGCAACAACCAAAAATTTTTGGGGGGGTTCAAGGTCACAAAGTTTAGGTGAATGTAGCTGACAAAGTACAGTGGAATCTTCCTACACTGTAAGCACATCGGATACTAGCGAG
This sequence comes from Catajapyx aquilonaris, assembly GCA_000934665.2. NCBI lineage: Eukaryota > Metazoa > Arthropoda > Diplura > Dicellurata > Japygidae > Catajapyx > Catajapyx aquilonaris. The sequence goes on from KZ538958.1 coordinate 18,870, forward strand.
GAGAAAAGTCGGTCCCTTCATATTTCCAGCAGCACCAAGCGGAAACATGTTACATTATTTTAAACATTTCTCATGGCCTCACGCCCCCCAGGTTGGGAACCACTGATTTATATGGTATATGAGGGTCTTTGATTGACCATGGCCATGTTCCAGAAGGACGCTGCAGTTGGTGTAGCAAATTTGACCATGCCTCTGCTATCCATATGTCCACAAAAGCCTCCACAATGATGTTCATTAGTGATTATCTCATGTTCACCCCTCAGATGGCACTCCAATATAGGTTACAGTCAGAATGATATGGATTTTCCAGCTGTTAAGAGAGCAAGTCTGACTGGCGACAAATCAGAGATAAAGGTGCAAGATATGGTTCACGTACTACAACTTGGCGAAAAACCCACTTTTCCTGCAACTACACTGACCTGAATTCACTTAATTAAACTAAGTATCGTGCAGTGGAATGGTGACCATAAGAAAGCATGAAAAAAACCTCTGAAGATTATGTTACAATGATATTACTCATACAACGCATAAAAGAATGAATCCAGACCCCCTCATGCTTCTTTCTTCCTCTTGGCATTGTAGGCCGTTGGTCCTAAGTGCCTGCACCTCTGTTTATACATGTGTGACATAAGTGCATAGATCCCAGGGCAAAACAGAAACAAAAGGTAGAGCCTCATAGCAGTAGGCAGATGGAACGCAAAGTTGAGTTGGTTTGGAAGAGAAACTGAGAAGCGGCCAGTTTCTTCGCTGTAGGGGATGCTTCGCAGCATGATGATCCCCTCACAGATGAAACCTAGAGGGTAGAGGAGAATCCACAAGGTGTAGCGCAGCCAGGTAATCAGGGGCAGCTGCTTCCCATATGTCTGGAGCATGTAGTATGGGTAGCGTATGACCTCCACCGAGGACCATATCATGAAGAGGTACAAGACCACTGGCTTAGTCTGCATGCGGGGCTCAGCATCAATCATGCAGAACAGAATAAACAATCGGCCACCAATCTGGAAATGGAAAAACAAGATTATGTATGGGATGGTAATTTTTCTGAAAATACTGGTAATGGCCTGTGTCAGGCAAGAATGGCAGCAATAGGCTGAGTTAGACAAGTTATTATGTTCATATTAGTACAAAATAGATCCCTGTGCTGACCATGTTCTGGTCAACAGCAGTTTACCACATCAAAATGGTGTGCACGCTGCTCAGCATTCAGTGGGGGGATGCCATCCAAAGTGTCCATTCTGAAAGGACCACACTCATGACAATTCTATGGGCTCAAATGTCATTGCATTGAACGAGATGAACTGGGATAACAATTATTGAATCAGTTGTTTCGAAAAGGACTTAAGTCCAGAGGGATGTACCATATTGATTTACAAGTATTTTGCCACAAATAGTGCCCTTACAGGTCAGAAAATAGGCACAAATCCTCCTGAAACCAAATGCACTGGTGCCATAATTGTGGCAACCTCTCTATGGCCTCCAGGAACCACGTTTTGGAGGACACCAGCCCACGGACACTTATACTACGTTCTGGCGTTATCACCTGCCGAGGCATTTTGCATCGGGCGCTCACCTGAGAGCGCCATGAGACATTTCGAGGCCACGATAAGTGGCGACCCTACCGGACTATAGGCTGAACTTTATAGGTACGAAAGGGGAGGGCTACATACTGGCCCAACATGGCCGCCGGCGGCCATGTTGGGCCCCCCAATGTAGCCCTCCCCTTCGTATCTATAAAGTTCAGCCTATAGTCCGGTAGGGTCGCCACTTATCGTGGCCTCGAAATGTCTCATGGCGGTCTCAGGTGAGCACCCGCTGCAAAACGCCCCGGCAGGGGGCGGGTGGGAGTGACCAGACCTTACTTATATGACCGTGGAGGACACACTCCCACACAACTGCACAGTTCTCTGGGAATAGGTGCGCCGCACCATCAAAGAGTGATTCCTGCAGGGTCTGGAGAGGCCAGTGCAATCAACTCCAGGAGGATTCTATCCATAAGGGAAGCCTTAGATAGATCCTTACAGGGAAGCAGATAGACATACCGTCTATCTGCTTCCCTGTAAGGGGACTGTATTTGTGGCAAAAAAAAAAAAAATTAAAATCTATATGGTATGGCTCTGTGGACTTTTCGAAACAACTTATTCAATTGTCCTTGCCATGTTTTTCCCCTCCTTTTGTACATTTTCTTCAAACTTACAGTAACAAAGCTGCTGCTGGTTGTCTCCAATCAGATATGTCATATGCGTCAGAAAACTCCAGAAGTCTCACTAGAGGGTGCAAAACAATCCCCTACTGGCAGTATTTTCATGGCTGACCCTGTCAGCAATGCATGCATGAGCTACCAGAGAATATTGCTGTGCTCGGTCCCCCAGGAAGAGTTCCCCCACATCTATGCATTTACTTACAATCATATTATTTGCAGTTACTTGAGAGAAGAATGCTCTCATTTTGCTGTAAAAGCATAGTATAGGATATAAATCCCACATATCCAGAATCAGTTAAAGCAGGGGTTCTTAACGTTTTCGGGCCTCCACACCGCTTTGAAGACAGTTGGTCCTTGCCGCACAGGGGTGCAGGGACCCCAGGTTAAGAACCACCGAGTTAAAGTAATGAACAAAATTAATGCTTCTTTGCACTACCTGGCAGTGCGTGGCTGTCATAGTTCCTACTGTGCAATGATAACACAGGCCAACAAAAAAAAATCTTTCTGTTGCATGAGATTTTTCAACTGATTCTAAGTATTTTTTCAACGCTGATTTCAAATCTGAAATCGGTTTTCCTCTACATGTTCTACTATCTGTTTATTTAATATAGAGCCCTGTGTTTGACTGTAAACAACTCCCAGGCACATTATCCAAAAAAATAATGGCATGTATCGTTAGAAAGCTTGTTTAAATCCACGTTACATATATGCGAGTTGTTTTCCTATCATCAGTCTCTAATTTTTTTTTGTAAAAAGAAGGCGGAAAAGTGTCATTTTTTGACTAGTTGCCGACGTTACACCGCAAAGTGAATTTTTTATGACACTTTCAGGAGGCCAAAAAAATCCACCTGTGAAACCTGGATGCACATCTTTGTCTATCTAATGATATATTTGAAACATTGAGATCGCCATTTCTGTAATCATAATTAAGTTAATTGCACACCTCTGTTATCTCGGCTGTTTATAATCCGAATTACTTCATGAATGTATCGACGGCAAGCCAGAAATGTCCATGATAAGATTACAACGTGCTCTATTACACTAAATTTTTTAAAAGTATTGTTTTAGTAAGTTTAATAGAAAAGGACCCAGCCTGCTTTCTGGCGGGAATAGACGGCGATACTTTTAAATACTTTAAAAATTTTTAGTGTAATAGAGCACGGTGTAATCTTATCATGGACATTTCTGGCTTGCCGTCGATACATTCGCGAAGTAATTCGGATTATTAACAGCCGAGATAACAGAGGTGTGCAATTAACTTAATTATGATTACAGAAATGGCAATTTGAAAGTTTCAAATATATCATTAGATAGACAAAGATGTGCAGTATCCAGGGTTCACAGGTGGATTTTTTTGGCCTCCTGAAAGTGTCATAAAAAATTCACTTTGCGGTGTAACGTCGGCAACTAGTCAAAAAATGACACTTTTCCACCTTCTTTTTACGAAAAAAAATTAGAGACTGACGATAGGAAAACAACTCGCATATATTATGTAACGTGGATTTAAACAAGCTTTCTAACGATACATACCATTTTTTTGGGGGGATAATTTGCCTGGGAGTTATTTACAGTCAAACACAGGGCTCTATATTAAATAAAAAGGTAGCAGTTTTCAATGCAATATGAAACTTGTGATTCTCGGGGAAAAAAGGACACCCATTGCTATTTACACTGGGGATAGCTTTAGAATAATTAGACTTGGAGCGACCATATCAAGCTTGGCTTGACGAAACAGTTCTTGAAGGCATTAAGTCCTAATGGTAAAGGTTTTCAAGAATCACAATATGCATTACTGCTTGAAAAAAAATATCGAAAAATTATGTCCCAATTTTAAAACACTATAAGTCGAAAACTAGTAGACATATCTACATGATTTAAGTTTTGAAATGTTACAAAATGTTAAACGTTTTGGTCTCACATTAGTTTGTTTCGATATGAGCTTCATTTGTCACTGGAGAAATAACAAAGATGGTATCTGGTCTCGAGCCAAACGCGCTCAATCGTATCTGCAGATACTGCTGTGATTCTAACCCGTAGGTGCTGGAAGATGACTGGCCTTTACACCACAAACATTGTTCTTGATGATGCACATTAAAAGTAGCCTCATACAAACAATCCTGCCATAGGAAAGTTTCACTTGTTCAGCCTCCCAGTGTGCGAAGTCGTGAATGAGAATTTTCCCAGTGCCTGGCCCCCCAGAAGCCCAGATCTTACCCTGATGGACATTTTTGTGGAGATACATGTATGGTGAAAAGATCAGGTATCTCTATCACCTATGGGAAACGATTGCAACAGTAACACCAGACATGATATGTCAGAGCTGGTTAGGCATGACAGCGATTACAATATTTACATTTGCCGAGAGACAAATGGAGCTCATATCAAACCGAACTAAGGTGAGACCAAAACATTGGACATTTCTTAGCATTTCAAAACTTAAATCATTAAGATATGTCTACAAGTTTTCGAGTTATAGGATTTTAAAATTGGGACATTATTTTTTGATATTTTTTGACTTTTTTCAAACTTGAATGCATATTGTTATGCACCTACGACTTTTTGTGAATAAAAAATGAATATATCTTTACCAAGACAATTGTTTAAGCCTAATTTTAAGACCGTATGACCACAAATTCCTCAGTGAGATCATGTCATCATGCGACAGGTGCCAAAATGTCCCGAAAACCAAAATTTTGAATTATACAAAATGCTATAGCTTACAGAGGGGGAGGTGTGGTGGCCGTGATGGTAACGTCCTGGCTTGCTGAGTGAAAGGCCCCAGGTTCGATCCCCGCCTGGGGAACTTTCCTTTCACCTGCGTCAGGAGGGTCTCTGACCTACACCAAGGAGGTGTCTGGCAACCTAACCTCCTGGGGAACAGCACATGACCCCTTTACAGATCTTGCACTTGCACCTATATGTTCCCTCCCCAAAAATCCCTACCCCTACCCTACATCCTTGACTCCTTGCACCGGTGATGAAGTTAAAAAGAAAATTGGAGAGTAATGGTGGTATTCCACCCCCCTAAAAAGGCTAAGCCTTATCAAGGGGTAACGTAAAATAAAAAATAAATAAATAAAAAATATAGCTTACAGAGAAAAACCAACGTCAGATTTGGATTCAGCACACTCGAATTAGGTCAGAACTAGTGCTAGCATCAATGCAACAAAAAAAGGATAAACTATTGTTTATCCGCACCTTAACAACACGGTCGGTGTTAGGGGGGCGGGGGGCCTCCCGACGGTTGGCAATGTTGCGTCGCAAACAATCGGGTGGCTATTGATACTGCTGCATGGTTACATGGAACTGCTTTATTCTTCTTTTTGGGCTTTCGGGGATTCAATTCGGGATTTTGAGGTGATTAAGTGGATGGAATAGCCCTTTGTCTTGGTGTTGGTGTATGGCTTTTTGTTACCGCAATAGTACTGTACATTGTTGTGGCCCTGCCAGGCATGGTACGTCGCCCGTGCGTGATATTTTTAGTTTTTGCATAGCGACAGCGGAGCTGGGCGCTTATTGTGGGTTTCTGTATCCGCAACATTTACTGTCCGTCTTGTGGCGCCGCAGGCCAACGAACGTTATTGTGGCTTTGCCAAGCGCAAAGTACACCTTCACACAGTCCGTTAAACCAACGAACTGCATGACGCCAAGTTCCGCCCGCCACCACCCGGCTCTCCCCTCCAATCATGCCCACGACTCACTCTGCAGGCATACTACTGCACAAGCTCAGAAAACACGGCTGGTGAGACATCATATCGTTCTTTGGGTTAACGGACTGCAGCACAACCATCATGGCTTTCATATTTCCCACCTCCTTCATTAATACTGTGGTCCTAGCACTCGTCTGAACGGTTCCCGTGGCAGGGGTAAGAAGACGCCCTTTGTTATGCTCTCCCGGCAACCGGTTGTTTGCAACGCGTCATAGTTAAAACCACCAGTCATCAGTCCATTATAATTCAACCATCTAAGCATTTAGGAATGATAATACCTTGTCTTCATTAATACTGTGGTCCTAGCACTCGTCTGAACGGTTCGCGTGGCAGGGGTAAGAAGACGCCCTTTGTTATGCTCTCCCGGCAACCGGTTGTTTGCAACGCGTAGCCAACATGTTTGGAACACACGACGCCCTGCCAATCCCACTGCGTCGCTAGGTGCGGATAAACGATAGACTTTCCCAAAAAACTTGCTGGCCTGTGTAATGAATGATAATTTTGGCATAATTATTACAATATAATATTATTCACAATGACGATTCACAATCACCATGATTACAGTTCTTGCAAATTTCTGTGCCATCCCTTCCCACCTTCTGTCCCTGAGATAAATAGCTTTACGTTCTGCCCACCTTCCTGTTGGCAACATCATTGTTATTGTTGACCGTCATTGTTTCTCATTGTAGCATACATAGCCTACCACCCATCCAAATAGAATTAATCACTACACCACCACCTCATCTGGTATGAAGTAACATCAATGTCACACAAAGGCAGCAAGTAATGACACACTCAGCCACCTTACTTGATATATGGCTCCCACGGTGCTTCCAGTGGTGTACCCAAGAAGTGGATGAAGGATCTCCAGGACCATCAGGACTTGCGCAAACTTGAATGTCCCTCCAACAGCGTCATACACCTGCTCAGTGGCACCTGGCCCATCTCTGAGGTACAAGGTTGACATGACCCCCAATATGTACAGGAAGGTCACCCATTGAACAAGATTGTACAGGAAAAGGTAGATCTTGCGCAGGGACTCCACCTTGTATCCATATTCTACCTGGAAAAGCTTGTCAAATGCTTCAGGGTAATCTTGCATGATGTCGCGAGCAACCTCCTCCTCATCTTGTTCCTCCTCATCCTCATGCTTCCAGCGATCAAAATCAATACGTAGCCACACTGGTTTGGCTGGACAAGCAGTCAGACGGGGCCACCATCCTTTCTCTGCCTTCAGTATCTGCACATCAACCTGCCGGTCAGTCACCTGGAAAGAGGGCCAAGTGTCTGTCACACTTATGTCATGTCAGGTTAGATGGGATTCAGTTACTTAAGCCTTAACACATGCTTAAAGCATAAGAAAATTGGCATGTATTTCAACTGGAATTATATATATATATATATATATATATATTTAAAACTAGGGGTCATACACGTATTATGTCATCCTCCACAGACGTGGGGGGGTCAGTTTCTGCCTGGTGACCAAAGGCAACAAGATGGGGGAAGTCCAGCAAGGGATATCACATTTTACTCCTTAAAAATTATTAGAAAAATACAAGTGAAGCAAACTAGCATACTAGCATTAATGTGAAACAGCATAAAATGGAGAGGCATACAACAACTGTACTTCTTGTATAGAGAGGAAAACAACTCGCACATATGTTACACGGATTCGAATGATATACAGGGTGTATCAGAGTCACGGGTCAAGCGCGCGGGGGGGTGGAAGGGGGGGCGNGGGAATCGTAGATGGCAACAACCCCGGTCGGTTTTATAAAACAATTAGAAATACGGCAGTAATCAATTTATTTATTATGGCCGTACGGCGTGACGTCACATCCTACTTTCTCTTCGAAGTGACTGGCGGGGACTGGCAAATGCATTGGGTTGAACCTGGTTGACGGGTTTTTAGCCTTGCAGGTTGCACTGAAAAAGGCGCTCTCTTGCTACACCAGTAGGGTACTGTACAAAGTAGTGTACTACTGTACAGTGTGTTCAGTACTCTGCCGGTGTAGCATGAGAGCGCCTTTTTCAGTGCAACCCGCAAGGCTAAAAACCCATCAAGCAGCTTCAAACCACTGCACTCTTGCCTTGCATTTGCCGTGCACGCCAGGCTCAATTCGAACAGAAAGCACGGCCGTAATAAATAAACTGATTACTGCCGTATTTCTAATTGTTTTATAAAACCGACCGGGGTTGTTGACACCTACGATATTTCCCCACCCCCCTGCGTGCGCTTGACCCGTGACTCTGATACACCCTGTGTAACGTAACTTTTTCAGATCATCAGCCTGGGAGTTGTTTCGAGTCAAACACAGGGCTGAACAGATAGTATTCAGATGGTGTATTAAAATTAATGAGTGGTAGTGTACAGTACCGGTCAAATGTTTAGCATCACCCCCCAAGCAGAGGTTAAAAAAAAAAAAAGAAAAGAAAAGAAAAAAAGAAAGAAAGAAAAAAACGTGATAGGGCAGAGCCCCCTTAGGGGGGAAGGGGAGGTTCCCAAGGGAGGGTGCTGTAATTTATAATCCTTTCTGACTTTGTGAAATACACCAGACCTTTTCTCCTGGCCCTGGGCAGAGTAGGGAGTGCAATTCTGCCCCGGCATGTCGGGTGAAAAGTGGAAAAAGACCCGGCCAAGCAGAGGTGACGGGGACGGGATTTGAACCCCGGCCTCCCGCTTGGCTGGCCAGTGGTGTAACCACTAGACCACCATGCCTCCGAGGGTTTTTATTTCTCAAGCCTAAACTTACGGTACAAATTGAAAGTGTGAGGTATGTTGAAAGCGTCGTGAATAACTCTACAAACCAAAAAAAGAACGGTCATTCTACATTCAACAGAAGCGCAGATATTACATATTATTATTATTATTATTATTATTATTATTTATTTATTTTTACGTTACCCCGTGCTAGGGCCATGGGCCCTTATAGGGGGGTGGATTACCACCATTTTCCTTCAATTTTCTTATTATTTTCTTCTAACACCGGTGCAAGGATGAAAGGACAAGAGGTAAGGATAGGGATTTTCGGGGAGGGAACATGGGTGCAAGTGCACGTCTGAAAACGGGTCATGTGCTGTTCCCCAGGAGGTTAGGTTGCCAGACACCTCCTTGGTGCAGGTCAGAGACCCTCCTGACGCAGGTGAAAGGAAAGTTCCCCAGGCGGGGATCGAACCTGGGGCCTTTCACTCAGCAAGCCGAGACGTTACCATCACGGCCACCACACCTCCCCAGATATTACATATTTTGTTTTTAAAACAAATCTCGAACATCTACATTTTCAACTATAAATATTAATAAATAAAGGTAATCATCACGAATTCATGCTTTATTATTTTTATTTATGGCAATAAGTAAACGCCGAACACAAAAAAAATCACCACAAAATAATAAAAAAATTATCACTCAAACTGTAATTTATAACATATGCGGCATTTCTTGTTATATGCACCCAACATTTGACGTATCGCCAACAGCGCATAACTTGAGAACTGATACACCTACAAAAATGAGGTTTGGACCAGCCGATTTGGAAGACCTTAACAAATCAGTAAGTCCAAACCTCATTTCTGTAGGAGTATCGGTTCTCAACTTATGCGCTGTTGACGATACGTCCAATGTTGGGTGCATATAACAAGAAATGCTGCATACTTTAAAAAATTAACCGAAGCAGGTTGGTGTAGTGGTTAAGGAGTCCGACTGCTAATCGGGAGGTCCTGGGTTCGATTCCCAGGGCTGGCAACCCTGACGTGGTTTTCTGTGGTTTTCCACGGTCCCCCCCCTTGGATAATTCTGGCGTCGCTTCCGTATAATAGGCCACAGCCATTTCCTTCCTTCCCTATAATTGGCCCCCTATCATTAATAATAATAATGATAATAATAATAATAATTATTATTTTTATTTTTATTTAAAAAAACTCCAATTCGAGTGACTTAAAATTTTGTTTGTGGTAATTTCTTTTGTGTTCCATGTTTACTTATTGCCATAAATAAAAATAATAAAGCATGAATTCGTGATGATTACCTTCATTTATTAACATGTATAGTTGAAAATGTAGGTGTTCGAGATTCTTTAAGAAAACAAAATAGGTAATATCTGCATCTCTGTTAAACCTAGAATGACCGTTCCTTTTTAGGTTCGTAGTGTTATTCACGACGCTTTCAACGGTGCCTCACACTTTCGATTTGAACTGTAAGTTTAGGCTTGAGAAATTACAAACCTCTGCTTGTGGGGTGATGCTAAAAGTTTGACCGATACTGTAGGTTGGGTGTTTGGGTTACTAGTGTAAAAACATGTTCTAGTCATGTACAATAACTGACAATACCTGATAAACACAGTCATCTTTCTTGATGGGCAGGTAGAAGTCAACAGCAAACTGGTACATATTCTGACCCATGGCTCCCCAACCATTGGCCATAAACTTAAAGGAACGCTCATTCACAGTCACCTCAGGAGAGCGAACATCACGGAGGTCCACCCGCAGCAGAACCACTTTGTCTGTCTGTGCCCAGTACACAAATGGTTTCAAAGAATCACCCGGCATCCTCACCACACTTCATTAACTGAAGGAAATAAAATATCCTGATGAGACATAAACATGCTTTGGTTGATTACACTCTATGCAATGAGAGTAAAAATTGCCTTAGACATGTACTAGTCATGAATTATAAACAGCTCAATATATAAATGATACCTTTCACCCCTGCCAGCTTATTTCGGCCAGAAGTGCTAACCTTAAAACACAGAAAAACCTGTTTCTTAGGTAATAACTAGTAGAAACAATGTATGGCACCTGAAAAATGTTGGCAAGAGCCTTCCCATCTGGGAGAAAGCCTTGGTCATAATATATTATAAGGTCTGGTTGCATAGCCACCAGGAAACATTTACGGTTGAAAATGAACCAAAAAAGTTAGTTATTCATTGTTGTCAACAATGCTTTCAACAATTAACAGCAAACTTTTCTGGCTCTTTTCCTGCAGGAAAAGATTTTCTGAAAGAAGTGTAACCGACTCAATGTGGAAGGAAAAACTATCTCTGTGTCTGCACTCTTCCCTACCTTGCCCTGCTTACCCTGTGGGTTGCCTACCCTGTCTGAGGGGTGTAACCTGAGCAAGATTGTTCATGCATCTTGAACCTGAGTCATTATCAACTTTAACGCGGAAACTATGCTTTTCCGGACGTGGGTTCTTAGGCAAAACGTGTTCTACTCTGGCCCCTCCACAAGCTGTAGGAGTATCTGATAGAAATCCATTAACCCTGGAACTGTGATGTGCCTGAAAGTTACGCCAACCATGCCGTGGGGTCTTTTAGGACCCATCCATATTTTAATTTTTATTAATTTTTATGTAATACTTTTCAATGCATTGACTATATGCAATCATTCTTTGAACAATGGTTAAAATGATCGCTAATTCAAAAGAAACATGCACTTCCTGTTATATACTTTTTTTTAAGGCAAATGTTCATTGTCATTATCATTTTAATGCATTTTAATTCCTTTGGGGTCCTTTATAAGACCCCTCGTCACGGCTCCAGGGTTAACACCCTGTAGAGAAGGAAACCATGCTGAGATCAACCTTCACCTCCTAAGGCAGTGCTTCCCAAACTATGGGTCGCGACCCCATTTGGGTTGCAAGGGAGGGTAACATACTATTTTAACAAAATGATTATATCTCTCTGGAAAAATATGTCTCTATACCAGAAGATGTACTAAGTTATTGGTGATTGTCATCATTGACAATCCCGTCTTTTCAGGTTAGTGGTTCAAATTGTGCATATCTGGTAGGGTGATGAGAGAGAGGTAAGGTATGCTATAGTGGGGACGTTTGGGCAGGAAAGATTAAATTGGAAAGTGGGGTTCACGAATGCTGTGCGACAATTTTCTAGGGTCACCAACAAAAAAAGAGTCGGAATCCCTGTCCTAAGGAGTGTTTTCATACACATTTCATGATGAGCCATTACTTGCACTAATGTGGTACGAACCTGTAATCTGTGTAGTTCTCAATTCCTGGGTCTTCTGCAGCACTTCCTGTAGATTTTGCAATCTCCACTTGTGAAACTGGTGGAGAAGAGGGATCGTGATGTACACAAGATCTGGTTATGTAGCTGAAGGACACGTAAAAGAGGCAAATAATATTGTTGCGAAACTCATGGGAAGCGTGAGTCTTGATATTTGAACGTTGGGATTTTACAACTTAACCGGCAGTTCACGTAAGAAATTCTGCCTGTGACGTCATGTATCGTACAATAATTTTGCATTACAATTTGCCAACTCCGTGTCATACTACGTTACTCACAGAACCAATGCAGTACGTCTTCAGAGGCCTTATTATTTGATACATTATTTATTCCCCATATTGCTTCTGAAGCTGTTATTTGGTACGAGGAGTGAGAGCGGTTTTTTTTACGTGCACGCCGCCATATTAGAGCTAGTAAGTCACGTGATCGTGATCGAGGCATCGAGCCAACCATGCATCGAGCTTTTCATCAATCTACTTAAAAATATAATTCCTTTCCAGTTCAAGCCCAAAAGTGTACTCTCGGCCAGTGTAAAGTTTCCGTCATTAAAAAGTATAAATTCTCACATATAATCTTTTACAATCATTAACATCAAATGGTTCAAAAAATCTCCGTTTTGCCGCCATCCTGGTGGCGTGAGCGTCACTACTGGGCTAATAATGCTGAATGAACTGGGAAGCCGGTTGGCACTTGGCAGAGACTAGTCGGCGTCTTTGCATTTAACTCTATCCACCCAGGCTCTGCCTAAGGAAACCACAAAGCCAGACAACGACGTGGTTTCATTAGGAAGGAGCCAAAGCACCTATAGTTGGCAGGCTACAACGACGTGGGGATGGCCGTCATAGATTACTAACAACTATTGAATAGGCCTCAAGTGAATAGGTAAGGCATCATTTAAACCCCATCCCATTCACTGCTGTTGTATGCTTCAACTGTACCCGGGGGCTCATCAGGTGGGAATTTCGTTCGTCTGGAATCACGTTGATACTAGGAAAATAATTTCTTGTGCGTGCAATGGCATTTACGGAAAAATGAAACAGTAAAACTTTTATAAGTCGAAGTTCTGTATAATTAGCTTGGTTGGTCGCAATGTAAAATAATAGGAAATAAACTTCCCTAACTCGAAGTTCACCATAACTCGAAGTGCAGGCAGGGCCGTACGATGGGATATCAATGCATTTTCAGCAAGATTTTCAGTCTCCCGAAGTCGAAGTTCTTGTTGGCGAGTATGGATAATTTTAGCTCATTTCCCAGCCAAAGAGTCGAGAGTACAGACATGTACAGAAAGGCTTCAATATCCTGATCTCCGTCTACCAGACGTACCAAAAGAAGTGTTTGACTCGAATGTGACCCTTGAATCTAAGAGAAGGCAAATGTCCATAACGGAGTTTTTTTCACAACGAAATGACCAGGAACATTGTAAGTGTGATAGTGACAGTTATTTTTAAGTGTGACCTTGGTCACCTTTTCTCGCTGGATATGAAAGTAGGCTTCCTTATAGAGTTATGTGCTTTAAAAAATCGAACTTCTCTAACTCGAGGTTTTTTTCCTGTCCCATGGAGATTCGACTTATAGACGTTTTACTGTAATTTTATGCCGGTGTAATTGCCCCCCNCCCCCAAAAAAAAAAAAAAAACCTTGTCATTCCCACAAAACTTGTGGTCCATTCTTTACCTCTCACACTGGGAATTCTTTATCTGAAATGCTTGGGACTGTGTTTCAGATGTCAGATTTTGGAATATTTTATATTGCATATATAAAGTGGGATAACTTTGGGATGGGGTAAATACCCATACTGCTATCTATACTGTATACATTTCTTAACAGAATTTATACATTAACCCTGGAGGTAGTTTTAATAATTTTGATTACGTATGGATACTAGTAATGATGCTAGTCATGCGATATTCAAATGGAATTTCCCATTTGAGGCATATGTCAGCACAAAAAACTTATGGATTTTACAGGTTTTTGGTTTTTGGAATTCCGGATAAAGGATTCTCAACCTGTGCATGGTGTTAACATATGCCCGTGTGCTTTCTTCTCAAATCTAAATCTAGCATAGGTTTGGAACTGATTACAATTCCCTTCATGATTGCTTAAAATAGTCGTTACTCTTGTAAGTGTAGTGTTACCAGAGCATCTCCCTTGTACTGTTGACATGGAAACCAGAGGTTATGGACCTTCTGCCCTGGTGACCTGGGAATGGGCACACTGGAGTTTCGAATTTGTTACAATAAAGATGTGTTCTAACTAGGCTCTTCCTCTGAGCCAAGCTCGAGTGGGATAATAATTAGACTCAGGGCTAGGAGCCGAAGGCACTCTTTACTCAGCATGACTTGGTGGCAACAGTTGTCCATCTCACGCTAACAGAGGGAGCAACAATCTGAGTTAGTGTAGTACTCAAATCATGCCAGAGTGCAATAAGTGCCAGCCATCTCCACTGTTCCGAAGATGGTGAATGATGTCAGCACATTCCATAGGTCCACAGGTGGTCACTATGTCAATCAGTAACAAGCCAGCTCATCTTCAAACTCCCACTTTTGGATGCCTTTTTCTTCGTTGCTGAACATGGGCTGGATGGAAGCAATGCTTTGACATCAAGTAGCCTACCCTTCATTTTCTGATTTGTGTTACTGACCAAGGAAGGAGCAGGTTAATGCTGTACTCTATGCGATGGGCTTGAAAGCAGAATTGTTGCCCCAACCCCTATTGAGATTTTCATGCATCAACTCTCATTTGAATTTTGCCGGTTTTTAACCTTTGTCTCCTGTGGCCATGTTGGTTGTATGATCATCCAACCAAGCAAACAAAAATTTAACAATTCACTGGTATAACCCCGACGGAAATTTCTTGCGCCATAGCCTTAGGAAATATTCATAGTTTATATGTTCATGAGTATTTACACCACTCGCTTGATATTTTTAATGGCATGACGTCATAGGCCTAAGGTCTCATTCATCGTAAATGAACACTTACTGCGCGAATTTAAATACTGTACACATAGCTCCTTGCCACATATTTATCGGTAAGTGGACATGCAGCTGAAAACCATTTTAAAACGAACAAAATTCTGCGACTTACTTTTTCCAGGGGGGGGGGGGGGGGGGGNGGGGGAGACAGAGAGAGAAATCAGAACAATCAGTCAAGAGTAGGCAAACTCCCCCGCTGCCATTTCAGTCATGAAAGTGTCCTCGCTCCTAATTGGCCAGACGGATTGCTCCGAGCTCTAGGCGTTGCCCGCTTTCCACCTGAGCCACCTTTTTTGCACCTGGTGGATCACATTAACTTCCTTTTCAACCGGACCTTTAGCCTGTTGAGGGCGACGACCATCATATGATGGTTTGCGGGTGTTGGAATTTTGCGCGCTGAAATATGCACAGAGAATTCGAACTTTGCCATTCCAAATTCGGTTCAATATACTCCTGGCATCTCTGGGATGGTGACTAAACTACCATGACACTCCCACAATGCACTGGGCAGGAGCCAAGCCGAGTCGAACACTCCACGGACATGCTGCTGCCGCGTCATCTTTCATGTAAACAAATGCCCTGAGTACAGGGTGTCAAATAAAGTTGGACCCTTAGGAGTTTCTCATAGTACAGTGTTGTGGTAATATTATGCAACCATAATAACAGTGTATAGTGACTATGTAAACTTGTTAGGCCTATCGACGTTCTGAGAGCCAGAAGATCTTGAAAAAATTATTTCTGGGACACCCTGTGGATGAATTTTTTCCATCATTTTACATTCAAAAGGACCACCACAAATTAAAATGATTAATTTTGGTGCGAAGTTGTTCTTCATTAATATCACTTCTACATCGAAAAAAAGAAAAAAACCACCAAAAAACCTATCCCTCAACAGGTTATAAAATTTTAAATATAAGCCTAGGAAAGTAGGTAAAGTGTGGGGTCTCCTGATACTAAAGCGTAGCCTCTTTTAAACCTGGGGCCGATTGAACAAGTGAGCCTAACATCCAAGTATAATTTTTGTCGTTTATTGCACTGTAGGTATTTTGACCAGTAGATATAATGACAGTGGCTGTATTTTGAGCAGTAGGTATTTTGGCTGTCTGCATTTTGGGCTGTTGGTATTATGTTTGGGAAGGGATTTCAGATGGCAAATGGTTGATGTACTGTACCTTGCATTACTTTGTTTTTCCATGCCACGGCTTATAGGGCATTACCTCTACATATTTATTTTTCAGAGATTGGTTTGAGACATGTTGAAGTACTCCAAAGGGATGCATGAGCAGCAACCCAAGTGCTGCTGCTTTTGTGGCAGATCCGAAGACAACGAATTGAAGTATGGCCAGTTCTTTGAGAAGGGTGGGATTGTCACCCACTACTATTGTATGGTAAGTGAGGTTGCAGATTTTTCTGCTAAAGGCTGTTTCACAAACTCAGCATTTCAAGAGTCCACTAGGTCAGATGCCAGTGCTATGCTGCTTCTCGGCCACTGCATGCAGCATTTGTGAATAGCCCCTTGGAAGTTTTACTTGCCCCACAAGCCCTGCTCCAACAGCGCCAAGTTTGTGAAACAGCCTTAAGTCAATAATGATAAAATATCAAGGGTCTTGTAGTTTTAAAATAGAAAATGATGTAACAACAGACATGCAGCAAATTCAGATGCCACCTGAATTGCTTAATTCAGGAAAGGACAACAAATCAAGTATTACATTGATATTTACTACAAGCCCTTTCCTATACCACATGACCAGTATACTGTATGTATGGTACAAATGAATCAGGTTGTCATGTTATTAACTTCTTACCACACAGGGAGGCATGGTGGTCTAGTGGTTACCCCACTGGCTAGTCAAGCGGGAGGCCGGGGTTCAAATCCTGTCCCGTCACCTCTGCTTGACCGGGTCTTTTTCCGCTTTTCACCCGACATGCCGGGGCAGAATTGCACTCCCTATTCTGCCCAGGGCCAGGAGAAAAGGTCTGGTGTATTTTCAGAAAAGTCAGAAATGACTAATTCACAGCGCCCTCCCTTGGGAACCTCCCCTTCCCCCCTAAAAGGGCTCTACCCTATCACGGGGTACATTAAAAAAATAAAATAATTTTAATAAATATATAAATAAATAAATAAATAAATAAATAAATAAATAAAATAAAATAAAAACTTCTTACCACAAATGCTCCAAGCTGATGTGAAGTGATTATCACACCAACAAGTTACGGTGGCCCAGAAGGGTCACGACACACACTTACAACACTACACACACACACACTCTTGTCTTGACTAAGGCGTGGGGACGGACATTGATCACTTTTCACTGCGAGTGTAAACTGATCTAACCTAACCTAACCTGACCTAACCTAACCTAACCTAACCTACCCTACCCAACCTACCGTACCCTAAGTAACCTAGGCTGAGAAAAATGGACTTTTGTGAAACCCTACAAATGGAAATAGTGGGGACATGTCCCCACTAATTTACACATGTCCCCACTGTAATGGTACACTTCGCGTGTGTGAGACTGTGGGGACCGACAAATGTCCCCACAATTGGAACGTCCCCACAGCTACAGTAAAACCACAGACTTCCGTCCCCAGACCTTAGTCAAGACCTGATCACACTTACATCACTACACACACACACATGAACTACACACACACACTCTTGTCTTGACTAAGGCGTGGGGACGGACATTGATCACTTTTCACTGCGAGTGTAAACTGATCTAACCTAACCTAACCTAACCTAACCTAACCTAACCTTACCTTACCTTACCTTACCTAACCTATCCTACCTAACCTACCCTACCCTAAGTAACCTAGGCTGAGAAAAATGGACTTTTGTGAAAACCTACAAATGAAAATAGTGGGAACATGTCCCCACTAATTTACACATGTCCCCACTGTAATGGTACACTTTGCGTGTGTGAGACTGTGGGGACCGACAAATGTCCCCACAATTGGAACTGGTCCCCACAGCTACAGTAAAACCACAGACTTCCGTCCCCAGACCTTAGTCAAGACCTGATCACACGCATGCACGAACTACACACACAAGTAAGGACTACACTTTTAGTTGGACTACACACACAGATAGCGACTACACACACAGACAGCGACTACACACACAGACAACGACTACACACACAGATAACGACTACACACACAGACAGCGACTACACACACAGATAGCGACTACACACACAGATAGCGACTACACACACAAGTAACGGCTACACACACAAGTAACGGCTACACACACAAGTAGCGACTACACTTTTAGTTGGACTACACTTTTAGTTGGACTACACACACAAGTAAGGAACTCAACCACAAGTAAGGATTTCAAACTTCCCGCGGGTATACCCTCTCTGCAAGGGGTACGGCACAATAACGGTATACCAGTATGGTCCGGGGCGGGGCGGCGGCGGCTCATTTATTGGACCCGAAAGGGATTGTATAGCTGTATTTTCTTCCCGGCATTCCAGGAACCTTACAGAGTGCTTTCATTCAAACCCAAAGTTTCGGGCCATATTTGTACTGATTTTACCTACGCAAACTTTTAATTCGGGCGTAAGTGAAAATTGCGTGTTTGCGACGTATCTGTTGGCCTGCGATGGTCGTACAGGTGTCCTTTCCTAGGTTTTCAGGGACGAGGAACTCAATTATGACATTTACAAAACCCTCAGAGGTCAACAACTTTCGTTGAGCAGGGGTCCGACGTTCGAATATTTTTGTACGAGATTCAATGACCATTTCTGGCTTGCCGTCGATACATTCGCGAAGTAATTCGGATTATAAACAGCCGAGATGACAGAGGTGTGCAATTAACCCTTAATTGATATCGTGGGGTCCTTTTCGGACCCCAGGGTATACTTATGTCACCACCTTGACGCAGGTTTTTGTCAAAATGAAAATTCCCGCACCTATATTCCTGAAATATACTCTTTTCCACCTGAAAAAAATTATGAGCGACGAAAAAAATTTATAAAGGCAGTAGTTACCGACATTGAAACGCTCACTAGTCGTCTTGGGGTCCAAAAAGGACCCCACGTTACCAGTTAGCGACCAGTTTTTTCCGACCCTAAATAGACACGTCGGCAAATTGATGATGTAGCAAGCATAAAAAATCGCAGAGGTGTAAAAAAAATTATCCATGTATAGTATTGTAAGGAGACTACCATTACAGCTGCTGGGTCACTAACGTGAGATACGGGTAAACAGTATAAACACCGCCTCATCAGTCAACCAAGGGTCAAAGGAGGATATTTTTTTTATATCTGCCACTTATAGTCCTGGCCGAATTTAGGAAGCATTTATATTTTGATTTTTTTTTGTTAATGTATGTTTGTAATCGAATAAACGACGTGGGGTCCTTTCCAGTTAAGCATGGCTAAATGAGGATTCCAGTTAAGGGTTAACTTAATTATGATTACAGAAATGGCGATCTCAATGTTTCAAATATATCGTTAGATAGACAAAGATATGCGCTATCCAGGGTTCACAGGCGCATTTTTTTGTCCTCCTGAAAGTGTCATTAACAAGTCACTTTGCGGTGTAGGTAACGTCGGCAACTAGTCAAAATATGACACTTTCCCGCCTTCTTTTTACGACAAAAAATTAGAGACTGACGATAGGAAAATAACTCGCATATATGTACCGTGGATTTAAACAATACCTTTCTAACAATACATATAACATACATATACCATTACTTATCGCATATCGCTCCAGATGTGAAAATGATGTGAATACAAGCAGATGTTTGTCCCAGACCGCGGGTAATTATAACGCATGAAAACCAATAAGCATTGAATAGGAGTAACGACACTCTTTGCTAAGGTCATAATTGGCTTAATTATTTAAAAATTGCCGTTTGAATGACCCCAAAACCGCAAATTATAGTGTAATTCCAACATTATTTGTATAAATAACATCACGCTATTACAGAA
>KZ538959.1:17780-38609 GCA_000934665.2 Catajapyx aquilonaris
GGGGGGGGGGGGAGAAACTAGTCCGTGGCGGTTGCGCCCGAAAAGCCTTTGGGGAAAACCCAATCTCCTGCACGCTCTTTGCTCCATTTGCTGCAAAAGTGAGGCTCAAACCCCGTTTCACCCAACACTGAACCCACTGCGCCAATTGTTTACAATTCTAGCTCCAGCCTGTGTTCACTATACCTCTTCCAACACACACACACACAAAATCGGCTACTCTTTCGTATCGGGATACCTCGCACTTTTAGGCGTGTATCCGCTGAAGGATGGGGTGTATCCGCTGAATGCTGTGGTGTATCCGCCGAGAAGAAAGATTAGGTAGGTTGGTGCCGCCCCTTCCACATTCGGTCTCCCATTACGAAATTCCTTCCAAAAAAGATGTCCGGATTTTTAGACAATGCTAAAAATATTTGCAGAGTACAAGTTCAAGGTTCAACCAAACTAAAACCGGTTGTGCCTCAGGTGTAAAAATAAAAGCAAGCCGTCCATTAGATTGGGGGGGGGGGGNNNGGGGGGGGGGGGGACCCGCAGGGTTGCATTGTGGGGCGGTGGTGCTATTGGCACGCCGCTTACACAAACCCATGCATTGAAAACGAGTTGTCTATCAGAGGAAATTGGGGGCTCTAATCTCCATTGTTTTCTAGCCGCATCAGTTCAGTTGCACATTAGCACCCTACCTATTTATTAGCCATCCCCTGCCACATGCAACCATGTATACGTCACTCTCCATACCAGATCACGGTAACTGATAACGCTTACATAAAAAACTACGAAGCCAGGATTAATAACCTGGAGGAAATTTGTATATAAAAAATGCGCATAACTCTCAAAATTAACGCGTATTCACCTTTGATGACTACATCCTGTGTTTTCAAAATGTCCAGAGGGCAAATGAGGGTACTGGTCTGCCCAGTCATATCCTTTGCACTCAGATCCTATTTTGGGCAGGCTCATTTAGTGCTTCCAGCGCCATTGGAAACTAGATTTTTTCGACGGATATCATTTGGATGCGATATGATATAAAAAAAAGCGCGGGTGGGTTCAAAGCACTGATGGATCCTCGTTATATTTTTGCTGTGGCCCGCCTCAAGGGAAGCTTCCATACGATTTAGCATGGACCAGGAATGTGGGCCGACATTTTAATGCTTGCAGGGTTGTATATCACCGCGTGAAAAATATAAGACTGGGATGCACTCATAGCCTAGACTTAATTAGCGAAAGTGCAAGTACGTTCTTCACGACTATGCCAGACCCGATCGTAAATCATATTCTAGGAAGAAAAACGCGCTTTCAAACGCGTAATCCGTAATTAACAGCGTCTCACGGTGCAGGATTACACCGCCGCTTCTCTTCAGATACGATGGCGTTCACGCCAACATAATGCAAAATATTTTTAGCATATCTCTACAATCCCAAGGAGAAACGGCCTACCCTCAACACTAGTAAGGGTGAAAGTCGCATGCCTGCTCTGCACTAATCCCCCCCTGGGCCAGTGCAGGGCATGCACGCGACTTTCACCCTTACTAGTTCCCACACTTTGCTCAAGTGTCCTTTCAAAACCATGGATCACTGTTCCATTCAGATCTGTTGAGGGTAGGAACAATGTTGATTAGCAGCTAAGAGACCGCTTCAAAAGCTGAGTGTGTGAGAGCAGCTGCGTAAAGAGTAATATTTGGCTCTACACGGTTTCTCTGGAGTGGATAGGATCAAATTTGCGTGCAAGAATGAGCCGGAGAGTGGCGGCAGGTGCAGGCGGTGTGCAGCCATGATCAGGAGATAAAGAGGCTGGGAGGTATGAATTCCGCCATTCCTTCCCTGCGCGGACTTCCGGAAGATGGGGGCTGGTGAGTGTGACGGTGGGCACAGAGTGGGTGGGGAGAAGAAACAGACGGGACGTAATCCTGGGACTGATCCCCCCCGGTTCTCCGACGCTTCCAGGGGACCCAAGACCCTTCACGCTAGGGCTTTCTCACCCTGACGAATTGATCCTGCAGACCACTTCTGTCAATTCATGCAGCCCAGCATGGGCACAGTCCCAAGCAAGGATCCGGACACTTCTGGGACACACTGGGAGGGAGGGACGGGGGGAAAAAATCACCACTGTGTCCAACTGTGCCTGTCACAATATGGATTTTACAGTTATTTTGTTACTGATGCTACGAGACATACTTGGCGGAATTTTATGAACTGATCTGACAGAAACTCAAAAGAAGTTTATCAGCATGACTGATGGAAAATCCATCTGCTCTGAATTTACCATAATGCTACAGAAATTATTGGTTTTGCTAGGGTAAAATCACATTTTAAAATTTTTATCATCGTGTAATCCACATTTTTGAAAGAGAACCTGAAATATTTCCAGCTACCTGACATACAAAATCTTTGGGGAAAAAATTAGCTGTCTAAGTATGCTCTGAACTGCACCTACATGTATACAGTTACAAATCCAGTTGTGCAACGCGCAGTTCTAGAAATTTAAAAATACAATTTTAAATTTAGCATTGTACATGTTTTATTGAGAGCACGGTCCGACCTGCATAAGTATTTCAAGTGCCAAAAAAGGTTACCTCGGCAGGAAAAAAAAATGTGGTTAAAGCAGCACACCTCCAGGTCCTCGTAAATACATTATAGGACTTCCCAAGGCCTAACAATGTTTTCGCAGGGGCCACATCCGGACATTTCATCACCTGCAGAAAACCCGTCCCCTTCGCTGTAATCTGTTAAGCAAATAAAAAAAGAGCACTTCTCACACCTTCAACAAACCTCTCGTTTTTTATATAGATCTTGCTGAAATCGATAAGGAAACGATCCCTAGAACCCCTTGTACTAGTGAGGGGCACCCAGAAAGTCCATCGGAATATTCGTGAAGCGCCTAATGGAATTTGGGCATGCTCTGGTGACCCCCGTGGTACGTCAGAGGGATAGGGTCCACCTTCTTCTCCCTCCATCCACCTCTAAAGAGAGCTCAGTAATGTGCCGGCCTCAACCTGATCATTCCGGCCGGGTAAACAGATGGGCCTTCAGGACAGCTCTTGGCAATCCCGACCAAAGTTATGAGTGGAGGAAAAGGGAAGGAAGTGCAGTTACCNCCCCCCCCCCCGACCAAAAGTAGGATAGGGTAGCAGGGTGCTATTCGGTCACACTCCAGATGCTCTGGCAACCACCGTCGTTCTTCTTCCCACCACGCCATGCATCTATCCACCCTGCATTTCCATTCCCTCCAATTTTTGTGCCAGAGAAAATGATGGCCCGTGAAGTAGACCCCTGCATGCAAGCTTCTCTGCAACCCAAGAGAGGCGCTTGGTTTGCATGGAGTCCAGGATGAAAAAGGAAATTCATAAAAAATCTACAATATGTAGGTACAGTATACACCTTGGGAAACAATTTGCACGGAGGCCAAAAGGAAAACACAATTGGTTCGATATAGTAGGCAATGGAATTATTAAATACTGTAATTATGCTCCAAAAAGGAAGATCTTGCAAGAAATTCCTCCGTGCTTCGGAATACTGGGGGGCTTAATGCTGTGCAGATTACATTGCATCTGGAGAACGCCCTACTGGGATTTAATACAGACACCTTTGTTGTGATTACTTTGCCTCTGGTTTAAGTCGTCTCCCAAAAAGTGTCCTTCTGGCGTACTTTGCGCTGCTGAAAAAGCACTTCCAGGATTAAAAGTACAGTATGGATTTCAATGGGATCATATGCTCTACCGCACGTTGCGCTGAAAAACGTCCAACTTTTCTTTTGAAATATTTATCCCGAGCTAGTTGTGAAAATTTTTCCCCACTTTAAAAATTTTTGTAAGGGGAAGCCACTAAACTAGAATCATGGGATTTGAAGCTACACTAATCTTGGTCCGTGTAATTTTTATCCATCAAATCAGAGTAGCAGTGTTATCACAGTCTCTCGTGCATATTCACTAATATGTTCTTATAAGCCGACTTGAATATAACTTCAGAAATTAAGCCCGATTATCATGCAATAACTTGAATTAAATAACATTACCTTATAAACGATTTGCCAATAGGATTCTGCGAAATTCAGACCTTTCATTACTGTAATGCAGTGATATATGAGCAATTAATACTAATTTTTATCCACAACTGGCACTTAACATATCCTGCATGAACAAATTAATAGACACCAGGGAGCAATCACGAATTATGCAGGTCTGCACTGACACGCACTATTTCCCGATTAACATGTGAATATGCATGTTCAGTACCCGTAATGAGCACATATTTTGAATTCGTATCATGAAGATTCGACCTTGAATCTATTCTCACTCTCACCCCACATGTTCTAAATGCGTCCAATGATATTAATGCGACTTGCCTTTTAACAGCACGAAACCATCCCAGGCTAACATGATTCGTCATACCGGAGCAAATGTAAAAATAAGTTTAACAGCTAAGGAAATCATGATAAGCAGCTATTGTGCTCTTTTTTTTGTAATACGAACCGTGTAAAGTATTCCCTGTTTTCTTTGAAGAATTGAATTAACGAGAGTTGTAAACGCCTCGATAAAGCCTATCCGGAAGCAGGAAGGGATAGTTTGGAATGCGATGGAGGAAGCAATTCACGTGGCCCATGAAGAGAGGCGGACAAAACCACACGTTTGGTAGTGGGGGGGGGGGGGGGGGGGNGGGGGGCGACTAAACAAAAAAAAAAAAATCTGATTGCAGCTACATTGAGCGCAATATGGTGCGCGGCCAATGGGGCCATTCTTCCGTCCATGAGCACGCTGAATTGTATCACAAATGCAGGTCTTTGCTTTTTGGAAGCGGTCATCCGCACCGAAGCCTGCAGACAACTAGACTACAATATATATGCACAGCAATGCGCACATCATGGCATTTTCAGCCGTCGATCCCTGTTTAGGCAGCCACCGACGTCATTACCATTAATATCAAAGGATGTACGGTGAAAGATGGAATCCCAGGCACAAGCCAACTTTGTTGTGGCAAAGATGGGCGATCCTTATAAGAAAGAAAGAAAATTGTAGGCTCCGCATGGCCTGGAGCAATAACAGGCATCAACTGTGAAGCTACAGTATGCAAGTGCTTTTAATAACGTGTGCCTCGTAAGTAATCGATCTAAGTTTTTCTCGGATACTGCAGTAAAAATGATAAGCAGAAATCCTACCTTCTCGAGCTTAAATGAATTAATTTTGCTTTTATAAAGAGTAAAAACATGACCGTCAGAAATTCAAACCCTTCACTTAAAAAAAATGACAACAAATTTTAATATGGTTAAAATACGCATCGCATGCCGTTATTATTTCGCAAATATGTCTCAAGCCTTTTAATTAATTTTTGTTTCGCTCTTCATAAGTCTCGGGATTTCCCATAACTACCCAATAAAATTAAAATATTCATAGCCCACGCCACCCTGAATAATTCGACATTCTTTATCACCAGATGCGCTAGAATTACCCAAAATAACGCCCCCTTTAACCGGTATTAAACAGCGATCGTTCCACAAAATCAAATCTCTCGCTAGCCACCTAACGATGTTCATTACCGCTTCCGGAACAGAAAAATGAAACTGAAGAAGTATATTTCCTGGGAAGCGCCCCGAGGAACAAAAAAAACGGCGTTCTTAGCAGCAATGAATTTTGGGTAGAGCGCAATTTCGCAGCTGCAGCCCTACCCTGTAACAAGATATATCGTGCTAGTCATGCCTCTACATTCTCGTCCGTCCTGATCCACGGAGGACCTCAGACACTCGAGTTACGAGGTTATCCTATACCTAGCTACCACATGATATCAACTACACTACGTATAGTACGCACTGACAGGATTATTAATGGTAATAAATGTTTGTATTATAGCGGTGTCTCTGGCCTCATACTTACTCACCCACAGATGGTGCAACCTCCCTATCTGCACACTCCTGCCACGTTCAAGTCGTGGCAGGTGCTGGTACTATCAACTCGGACAAACAAACAGAGCCGATTAGAGCTACCTTATTAAGAGTCTGGGATCCTGCTTCTCGCGGCCTAGATTCAAATCATAATACGCTTATCGTACAAACCACACTTAACTGAAATGATGCGATTAGGCGTTTATCGCGGAACAAAAACCCTCCATCGCATTTTGTCCATTCCACGAGAGACATCCAGGTGTCCGCCCGGCAAATCATTAGAAGTGTAGGGGAGTGCATTTGCGGCCCCAACTGAATACCAGATGAGATGCAAAGTCTATAGTGCTTGATATGCCCAAGCACCCAGGCGAACCCCCACAAAATGCACGATCCAGAGAATTAGCACAGCGCTTTGNNNNGGGGGGGGGGGGGGGGGGTGAACTTCAGTTTGCTTAGTAGGGGACGAGCATAATCAGTCGCGATTTCAGTTCCAGGTCCGTGTGTTACCGGTGAAAATACTGTCCGATTAGTTCTCCACAAGTAATATTTGCCATGCCAGGACCGCTGAAAACTTTGCCGCTTTTTCACGCCGCAATGGGTTCGTTCCTACGTTTCCAACCGGATTACAGTGGTGCGGACCACTGGACTTGCAATAATACAGTCAACTCGTTTGTTTCGTACACAGGGCCCTAGATTAGGCCTCGCTCTCTCATTTTTTTTAGGGGATGCTAGGGTGCTTATTATTGTCAAATTGCTTTGCCGATACCTGCGGATGAAGCCAGTTAATTCTTCTGTATCCGGGGCTCTGTAATTTTCGCTTTTTAGCTTGGATGCAAATTCTCTTCCGGAATCCCGCACTGATATGGTGGTTTTTGCAGACAGAAATGTACGGGGCTGGAATAAGCGAGAGAGAGGACTGTGAGACTGCTGGTCCATCGTTTCATTGGCCACTGTTAATTACGAGTGAGCCGGAAGTGTTGCCATGGCGATCGATTGTACTTTCTCCACAAATAACTAAAAGTGATCTGCAGCGGAAGGTGAGTCGTCTAGAGGAGAAAACCGAGACATCTTCGAGCTATAGGATTACATTGGCATGTTCGGAAATTGCACTACCATCTGATGAGTCTATAGGTCTACATGGTAGCAGAATTCTTGTGGAACACCCTATATATGTTGATACAGCTATTTACCACACATTTCGGCCAACTCCACATTAATAGTCCATATCACTTTATGCACAAATGATTGTCCGACCTGATCGTAGCGCTGTATCTGTCGCATGAGTGTGCAGAGGGAGGGTGCGCCATCTATGCGTGAAGAATACTACTACCTGGTAAATCTGCGGGCAATCTCATTAAATTTTTTTATTGTCACCGTTATACTTCTACCATTTTGGCAACGGGTTCACTAGTAATAAATAATAGCACAAGCCGATAATATCAAGCAACTCTGAACCTTGTAATGCTGCGTCATGCAGCAGGCTATACCCTTCATCATTGCCTTACACAATAAAGGGGGGTTTATAGCAGCGCACAACACCCTGATTGTCTTGTAATCAATGCTTGGTCCCCTGGATATTCCACCTGGCAGAGTTCTCGCCAGGCCGTATTCGGTGACCGTAGTGTAATAACTGAGCAACGGCTCGATTTGGTTCGCACACACGAGCACCGAAAGGGCAGGAAGTTTCCCGACGATGAGGTTGAGTGATCCGAGGGTAGTTCCGGATTATAATAAGCCAGGGATACAGCACATGAGGGAGAGAAAGTGTGATAGTTCAGGCCGCATTCTCTGCTATAATAGGCCCTGGCCATGGATTCAGTCAGAGGCGTATATACTACTAGGGAAGGGGGGGAAAACCGGATAGATCTTTTGGCCTGCGAGCAGGAGATAACTCTGCTTGCATCCGACTCTCTAGCTCTCTCCAATCTTCTGTCGCCCAATGCATCTGCCAGGAATTATAACTAGGAGAAACTCCTAACTAATTACACTCTGGCTATAACTCATTAAAACCGAAAATGGCCTTTCGTGAATCCAATTGCTAATTATTTTTTTTTGCAAATCGATGACGTCACACTTGGGTGCACACGGGTCATTCAAAACTCACGTCCAGTTTGATGGCGAATTCTTGCATGAATGGGCATACTGAAAATCTGAACAATGCATGTAAAAAAATAGTGTCCGAAATGTCCAATAGGAGACACAGAACTTTTATCCGTAAAAAAAATCGACTTTCCAAGTGACTAGAAAATATCGGACATGTCCCATACATGCTCGTAAGCCTTCCAAAAAAATAAAGTCCACACCATTAATTATTCATCCAGTCCTACATTGCATATTGATACAGTACATAAAACCCTGCCAATACCACGCCTGTTGATTCCTGGCACTTGGGCCAAATTTTACACGGGGTTTTTTTTTTACAACAGCACCGGGCTCAAGATACGAGGCGCCTGGGGCATGAGATAAGCCTCCATGTCGATGTCGAAACGACGTAGAAAAGGATGCAAAAGAGAGTCGACACACACGTTTTTCCAGCCGCCTTTTCCAATATAGACAGGGGCAAAGGTAATGGCTTCCGATGCGTCCATTTATGACCCAAACGTGCGGGTAATGAGTTTTCTCCCCTCATTGCGTCAGCTAAAAAAAAAAACACACCCCAAAAAGTGGGAATTCGCCGACGGTCAAATGGAGAGTGATGGGCATCCAGGGATTGAGGATTTAGAACCGCGCGATCATTTATTTATCACTTGACAATAAATTAGAGCGAGTGGCGATGAATCACAATGGAAATGTGCAATATTGCATTAATTTCATGGTGGCTACCGTTTGGTGGAAACCATCGATTATGCTCCGCCGCTGAATGAATTACCCGCCTTTTGTTGTCCCCACAAACAAGCTTCAAGGCACAAGTGGTCCACAACCAGTGTTTCGCAAAAAAATATAAAATAAAAATCTTCCAATATCCCTGACGTTAAATTCTCCTTTTAAAGCCTATATGGTGTCATCATAGAACCCTTTTCCCCCCCACTTTCATTTGTCAGTCTGTCACTACTCTCCCCTGAGCCAGGTTCCGATCGGAAAGACAACGTTTACATTGCCGGTAGTCATCAATAATTCTGACACTCGTCAATAAGGTGGACTCCATCATTCACTATGTAACCAGATTTTGGGATGAGCTTCTCTTGCACACACAAAAAAAAGCGGTTCCCATTCTACTCGACCATTTTTGCAGCCCCAACCAGTTTTTTCTTCTTCCTCTCTCGGCAACTCCCCGAAATTCTTCCAAAGCTGAGTAATGTTCCCCCCTCCCCCCTCCCTCTCCCCTCTGAAAAGTTAGAATGGCCAACTTCCTCTCCTGCAGGCCCATTCGTTGACTTGATGGCGACTTGTGGGTTAGTCTAATCAGAGGGGTACTTCCTCCACTTTCATTGGGCTGCTGGATTCCTCATTTATTTCCCCCAGTGCAGGTGAATTATTCGGTTCCCTGCTATACGACCAAAGAGAGGAAGAACGCTCCAGAGGATACTTTTTAAATATATAAAGGTAGCAAATGGCCCAACCAATGGTCCAACGCTCAGACTGCGCATAATATGCTCCAAGCGCACTCTACTGCGCCGCTAGGGAGCATATGCGCAGAACGCTGCGCAGAACAGTCTTCAGTTTCATCTCAACTGTCTTATGTCAGTAAATATTCAAAAAACAGCTACCTCTGAAGATCCTAAAATTAGTTTTGAAAAAATTCCCAGCAGTTGTCATTTGAATGCCCAGCAGCTGACGTCCTGGACGTACACGACGCACCGTTTTCTGCAATGATCATATGCCAGTTGGTTTCATTTTCGTGTGCAAAAAGGCACGCATAATTGGTGGAAGGAAGAGAGGATGCTGGCAACTGATGGCAGCAGGCATATTCGTTGAAGAAGGATAGGCCTAGGTCTTCTCTCCTTCAAAAGGCTGTAATTTAGGAGCGCTTACAAGCAGCTGTCGCGGGCGGAGATTGCGGAAATCGCCAGGGAAAGGCTGGAGTTAAGCTCAGTGGCATGGCGCCAATCCCCCAATTTAGACTTGGAAACACACAGTTAATGTCCGTACTTTTCAAAGCCTCCCCCCCTCGCAAAACAGCCCAAGAAAAACCCTCCATCATCAGTTATAGCGCCCATATATATGGAATGGAAAATATGGGGAGTGATCGACTTGTGTTGTGCAAATTGGATCCCCCGCACCGGTTTGAAAGCTCATTTGGCAAATGGAACCGGCGGCTAAATGGCCTAAAATTGATTCGTCGTCCCTTGGGCTCTCTAAGGTCTTTGTTCCAGACTGGTGACCGGAGGAAGTATGATTACGCCATCTGCCCGGATCAAAGAGATGAAAGAAAATCCGGAGAGGAGGGGTAAGGTCAAGGAAATGGTCGCGTCCAAATTGCTAATCAAGTCCGGGCAAGGAAATGGCATTTGCAGCAGGCTAGGAAACTCTCCAGGCGCTGGCAAAAGCGGTTGGCATGCTAATTTAAATCTGCGGTATGCAAATGGGACGGCAAGGTCCCCGCCATGTCGCAGGTCCAAGTGTCAACACGAATCGTCTCCGCTCGTAATTGCCTTCTTTTGTGCCTTTGGAGCGCCGTTTACGCGCCTACAATCCTAGATTCGCCCGCCGATAAAGAACCTTAAGGATGTTCCCCACCACCCCTTTTGCATAATGGACCTGCCAGCCCGGAAATCTTCGGCTTTACCACCTCTTTTATGCAGACCAAGGCGGCCACACGCACACATCATTCCTTCAGACGAAAGACTTACGAGTACTATCGGAGACGTCGAGTTACGGACGCTTTTTCGCTTCTTGCCCATCAGTTGTTTTCCTGTTACTCTCACGCGCCTAATTCAGCGCGCCATCTGTTGGCATATATTGATACCGAATTGCTATCCACAATTGTGCGGGTGTTAGAATCCTCCGCAATTAGAAGTCAAAGGACCCACCTATAAGTTAGTGATGATCGTAAAAGTGTCGTCGCAGGGCAAACAGAATGAATAGTGCAAGAGGAAGCCGACGAGGTGCAATAAAACCCGCTGGACAGCTGGTAATCCCAGCGTTGCACCCCGGCTAACGTTCTGATCAAACAGGTTGATGGTGACAATTAAAAGCTTGTCGGCAGATTATCTGCTCGCAAATAAACCCGGCCATTTCCTTTTTGCTGATTACGACCTGCGATTAAGATCATTTAATCAGTCCCCTCAAAAAAGATGTCGCCCCTTTTCATATTGATAAGATTGAACTGAGACATGATATTATTGCAGTTTCCCCCTCTTAAACTCTTCGCTTCTTTTGAGAAGTTGCAGCTGCTGGACCAGCGGCAACAGCAGCACCAAGCAGAGAAATTAAATTAGAGGAATCAATAAGGAGCAATCTTCAGCTGCTGGAGAAGAGCCTTTGCCTTCTTGTATATGCTTAATTCAGCTCTTCGAGCTCCATTTTTTTTTCTTCCTGGAGAATTTATAAATTCTTTGCGTCGAGTGGAATTGAATTAACAGTTTCCGTCCTGTATTCATTTTTTTTTTTTGAAGGGTTTCAAGTGGACCCGCTTGCCGCCGCCTTTCACGTTTGGATTTTTCATCAGTCAGGATTTGAGCTATACTGTAAGCTTTACGAACTTTAAATAAAAAAAGCTATAAATATTTAAGCACTTTTCGCACAGAATAGGTGGCAAAACGTAATTTGCATGGTACGTCCCTGTAAAAATATTCAAGTTCTCATTGCTAGTACAGTTGATAAATGAGTGTTGTTAAAACTTACTGCGAAACATGGCTGTTGAACCAGTTAATTTTATGCCCTAGTTAGTAACCTGGATGCAACCTGCCAACTGCAGCACAGGTCGGCGAATATCAAAGAAAATGAACTTTGTTAGAAATCCTTCCTGATGCAAAATTCAATTGCAAGCGAAATCGGGTGTACGACAAGAACCCTCTCCTCCTCTTCTTGCACCATGGTTCAAATAAAGAGCAAACGTTCCCCCTCGGGTTGGCCTTTCATCAAATAGGGTGCCTTCAACTCCTGATCCGAAGCAATAGAAACCGGGTTGACAGAAGAAAATTTGAAAAGGAGGTCCCGCGAAGATTTCTTTGAAATAGAGGTGCATCCAGGCAGCGCGTCTATCTCTTCCTTTCACTATGGGGCGCCCCTGTGTTTGCGAGGCTGACTGGGAGAGTCTGCAAGCATCACCTTGAAATATATCTCCAAGCCTTTTCTTCTCACATAATAACCCCTGCAGTTTCCCTTGAAATAAGGCCAGAGAGTTTTTGTTGAAACTAACGGCAAGAAAGAAAAATTGCGCAGTGGCAATTTCATCTTCGTGCTGAACCGGAGTTAGCATGAAATTTTTTTTTTGGCAGGGGGTATAGTTCTCTGCTGGTTCAAGAAAATTATGACGGATGATTTGATTTGCTCGGGTCAAGAACCGATTGGTGTGGCGCATTACCAGCTGGCACGTCACCTTTTCTGCGTTGATCGATGGTGCCAACTGTCAGATCCCGAAGACCCCCAGAACTGTACGAACGATAAAGCAACATTTGAAGTGTTACCAGATATAACTGTCATCATCACCCGTCTGCACCAAACTTACCTCAAAAAACCCACAAAAATCTCCAGTTATTTATGGCTAGAATATCCCAGCAGGACACTGCATGTTGAACTTTCCCAACACCAAAATCTCGTACCCCTCAAATATGGCCGTAAATGGCAACAACCTGCAGTGGCTTCACACCGTCATATTCTATAGTCAAGCTTTAAAAAGCTTCATAAGCCTAGCCCCTGGGTCATAATACCCTTAGCATAAACCACTTGCAAAAGCCAGATCCCAACCCTGTCCATTTGGGACCCTTGTTTGCACACGGGGTGTTAGAAGAACGGGCCTGATGTTCATCGTGTGAGCATGGAGGGGAAATCTGGTGTTAAACAGAACTTAAGAAAAAGCCTTTTCCACTTGATGCGGTTGGAGGAAAGCTTAGGATTAGTCCTAGACTGATGACACTAGATCGCGAACTCTACAACGTACTCTGTACAGTACAGTAATAGGAGCTCTGATATACTGTACTGGACCACGTCCCAATAGTAGCGGTTGCAGCAGCAAAATAATATCATATGCTTAACCAATTAACATTCACAACCTGTACGCTTCAACCAGGAGTTAAATCCGCTTTTATCAATATTCGAGCTAGGCCACCCTTTTTACGCACTCTCCCCTACTATACATTGCCTGGAATAATTACCTTCACAATAACACCATTACACATGCAGTATATTTGTCAAAAATTGCCAATTAATATCTCAAAATCAAATCACTGCATTTCAGCTCCAAATTTGACCAAGTCTTGCATTCACCCAGAATTTTTTGTGTGTGCTGCCTGTAACTTCACAACTTGTACCGCACACTGTGTAACTGCAAATGGAGTCCGGTTCCCACTTTTAAAAAACCGGGTCCAGCTCTGCAATATGCTCGCTTTTCCCAGCAGGTTAAGCAACGCCTCAGGTGGCCTATTCTGCCCCAGCGGGCCAACGCCCCCCAAAATCCCTAATTATAACAGCCTCCAAATTTTGCGAGGGCCATGACAGGTATTGTGCTTCGCCTTGCAAAACGTTTGTTGAGTCCCCCTGTGTCTTCAGGGAACCCAAGCCTGGGAGGCATCCAGTGGATTCAAAGCTTTCTCTTCCAGCACTTATCATGTGCGACGCTCAAAGTGTCCAGGCTTCTCATCAAGGATCTACTGTACATGCAAATGCTCTCTGCGGCGGAAACCACGGGCGCACACAGCTTGCGGCACCGACGCCCAACTAATAGAGGTAGGTCTAGGTGCGGCTATCGCACAAGATAAGGGCCGGACCCGGTTATTTCCACTGGAATGCAGCCAAACTGATACGGTCCTGCTGGAAACATGCTCCGAGGTGTTCCAAGATATGCTCCGGACCAGACGAACCATTTCACCGCGACAGAGAAAAAAAAACTGTGCAAATTACAAAATTATAGTTGTCAGCTAGAATCCGCTGCCGGCACCTTTTTGCATATAACAGGGTCCAATTAAAACTCCAGCAGCCCAGTGTTCCGCGGGCGACGAAAACATGGCGACCTGTTTTGGGAATCTACGCAAAACCTAACCGATCAGTGGCTGAAGCCGCACTCGGCACGAAAACAGGTCTGTTAATCAGAAACCGCGTGGTAGAGAGTTTCGTTTGTTTGCACAATACCCTTTCATCAAATGGCCCTGCCTAACTGTGGGATGCTAATGCTGGGTTCCATGATAATTCCCTGACTAGTTGCCCTGAAAGGTACGGATTTCGCGGTCTGAATCCTGGCTTAGGAATTCTTGCAAACGACAAAATCAAACAAAAATTGGCCACATAATGTTAATTGATAAGTGATTTCATTGAATCGATTACATGTTCAATATCCTGACACGTACGCCACCAACATAACTTCCCTGTGCTACTGGCACCCTGTATTCAGGCGCTAAAAGTTTTACAAAATAAATAATAAATAAATGAAAATGAAAAGCAAGTTGTACAGTCGGGCGCTATACAGTTTAGTCAGTGATTACTGAATAATGTTTCAGCAGTTTATAAACGGATATGCTGTGGTCAGCGAACTCTGATAGGATTAAATATTTATAACCTTTTAGGAAGCATCTGTGCGAGAAAAGTTGGTGGCTAATTTTCAGAACTGTGCGCATAATAGCCACGGTAAATTAGGCAGACGTAAGGTTTTTGCACCCCTTGTAATTTATTCCTGTCAGAGCAACACATACACCAGTTTATCAGCCACCAGATTTCAATCCAGGCCATGTCACTATAGTTATTTTGATGCACCAACACAATTTGCTTACTGCACGTAATTTCCGCAAAGAGACCACAATTTCCCCCATTTGCGGCGCACAAGCTTTTACGTAACAAAACACGACATAAATATTTCATTAATCTCTCGACCCAATGATTTTATCACTGTTTGCTTTTCCGCCAAAAAGATGTGGACCAAACAAATGCGTTCGGTTTAACACACAACCATAACACGGTTAATTCCTGCGCGCAAAATATACACAAGGCCAGCTCATTTTACCTGCGGTTATAAACTCTTGTGTCCCACACGAAATTTATTCACCAATTTGTTCAGGTAGGGTATACTTGCAATAATCCTAATTATTATAGTTCATTTTAATTGTGGATTTTTTTATTACAGTTCTGGTCTCCTGTGATTAAGTCTGAATTTACTCTACTTTAGAATCGCACTAATGGACGTCCGTAAAATAGATAGGTGGGCTTGTAAAATGGTGGGTTTGTAGGAGGCGAAAATCCACTTTCTTGGCCAAGTAAAAAATTAGCAGTCTGGCGTGTTTCGATTACCGACAAGGACCTCCCAAAGATAGAAGCCCTGTTCCAAGATTAATGGGGGTGACCCAATTCCTCTGATTTTACCGATGACAGCGTCCCCGCCTCCCAATCTTGAGGAGCTCCCATTAACAGTAAATTCCAAAGGGGGAGAAAAAAAGGGAATTTGCATAAAATCTATAATATTTTAACGATGCGGCTTGTCGCTGCCTTTTGACGCTGAAAATGGGCAAAATTACATACGAGTGGAAATCCAGAGTTCAGTTGCAGCCAGGGCATAAATAAAGGCTTGGAAAGGGTGGTAAAAAAAAGTGTACTAGCCCACATTGAATTGCATGAGAGAGGGTCGAAACTTTGACACGGATTATTCAGCCAGACCCATAGCGGTTAGGGGGTCTGGGGGGGTTTTGTGGGAAAATCCGCTGCAGATTGAGGCGGAAGTTTCAGCTCCAGGGAAAGAGAGAGAAGAAAAAAAAGAAGCATATACGTCAGACATACACTAGATGCAGGAAGAAACCTCTCCATTCCCTTCGTTATCGGATTTTCCTTCACAAAAGGAAGAAGAAAAAAAGAGGATGCTGAATCCATAGGACGGACAAGAGTGCCGCCTACTGCTTTTAGTCCAAATCCAATACACAAGTCATGCCTTCCGTCAGAAAAATGGCCTGCTCATGGAAACAAATCTGGTCTTTGGACAGCATGCAAAACTTGATAATGTCTGACGTGATCTGGAAACATATGGAGCCCAGAAAATATAATGAGTCAGCAAGCTTCACCCTGGAGCTGGACATTAATTCCGTCACACTGCTAGCGACATTTTCCGATGCGGAAGACGTGGAAATCGAAGGGATAGAGTGCGAGCCGTGCGAGTAAGAAATGGTAGCCCTTGGGTGACGTCACTGTCCATTGCCCCCCATCCGGTGACGTCACCCAAGGCCTACCTCTTCTTACTCGCACGGCTCACACTTCGATTTGCACTTCTTCCGCATTGTCGCTAGTCAGTAAGACGCGATTAATGTCCAACACTGTACGTCGAGTTGCATCACGCCAGGATGAAATAGTCGGCCAAATCTTTATGGAACCGACAGTACATTCAGCCCAAGAAAACACCATACGGCACACGCTCTCATTTGAAAAAATAAAGCAGGCAATACAGCTGGCGGGTAGATACGAAAAGAGTTGATAAGAGTAAAGCCGCAGCCGAGGCAAAGTGTGAGAGAAGCGGCAGAGAGTCGGCAGTTTGCTAGGCAATCCGCAGGAAAATAAAGCCCCGGCAGAGTCCTAATTCACGCGCTTGCAGGATAAAAGGTGGCGTTGAATGTTGGGCGTCGAGTTTATCAGGCAGGCAGGCAGGGGGCTGTTGGCCTCCTTC
Organism: Catajapyx aquilonaris; assembly: GCA_000934665.2. Taxonomy (NCBI): domain Eukaryota; kingdom Metazoa; phylum Arthropoda; class Diplura; order Dicellurata; family Japygidae; genus Catajapyx; species Catajapyx aquilonaris. The sequence goes on from KZ538959.1 coordinate 34,382, forward strand.
GCCCAAAAAGCACTTCCATTTTCAGGCCCACTTTCACAGCCAACCCTACCAACTAGACTGCCGGGAATTACGTGACTTCTCTTTCTTCCAATCTGCACCTCTCTCTCTCTCTGTTTTTTTCAACCATTCTCACATCCTCCAGTATAGGATGATCGTTTTATCCGCTTGTGCGAGGCTGCAGGGGAAAAGTCGAGGAATCTGCAAACAATATCCGATGCATTGTACAGTCATCCATATTTGAGTTCTCTGGGAAAAAAGTTGTAATATTGGCGATCCACCTAATTCTGTGTGAGCTATTAGGCACCTGAGGAAGAACCTTGCTCTTTCAATACCACTAAGCAAACAGGGTTGAAAAATTAACAGGCAGTTCAGTGCAAGCACTACTTAATTAAATTATCATTTCAAGCGTGCCAACGGTGTCTCATGACCTCTGGAGGCAATCCCCCCTGGAACGCACCTAGGGTACAAAGGAATTGGAGAAAAACCTAGGGAAAAAAGGATCAAGTCTAATCCAAGCCAGGTCCTTTCAGGCAAGGTCCATTAGGATTAGGAGATGCCCCAGTGGAAAAAGGGAATGTGGACCCTTAGGTTGATTAGTAGCATTCCCAGGAGAGGAGGTAGGAAGGTAAAGAAGGGGCAGGCAAGGCAGTCTAGGGAGCCTTGCTTCCTTCATCTAGGCTCCCCGGGAGACCTCCTTGACTCCATTTTCCTCGGCGCCCAATAAGTGCGGCGTAACCCGAAGCGCCAGATCTAATGTCCCGTCTACACGGCAATTAGTTAACTTTAGGTTGGCCTCAAATCAAGTTAGGTGGGGACCACCACGCAGCCAAACCTCATTAGAGCGATTGTTTGGCCGCCTGTTGACAAATGACCGTTTTAGAGGTGGCCACCGCCGCCTCCTGTTTTTTTCTCTCTTGCCTTTTTTCGGAAGGTTGGTCCAATCTAAAGGTGCTCTCATCACCTCGACGGGGGCTATAGCCTCAAACCCTTGGTAGGTATAAACCCTGAGATCACAAGCGGTTTCCTCATTAGCAAACTTCATCCCGCCGAGATAAAACTTTCGGAGAATGCGTCTAATGAAGGAGGCCTGTCTGCTGAAGAAAATGCTGCCATGGTTCCACAAAGGGTGCCTCAACACAGCCCCCATCCTTTACAATCGGTTCCCTTCTTGCGGCAAAACCACCCTCATCCAATAGATGGATTAGTTTAAAGAGCTCGTGCCAGTCTTACACAGCTCAATTACCGAGCCTGACAGGTTTTCCTCAATAGAAAGCGATGAGTACAGCCAACGCTCCGTGGAGTGCAAACCCAATAGCAGATTCACACAACCCAAAGGGAGCAGTTGTGGTGCTTAAAATGTCCACTCATTCTTTTTCAGACAGAATGATAATAGGCTTTGAAACACTTGGTGGGACAGGCGGTACTGGCACATACCAAGTAGTACACGGCGCATTAGAAACGTCAACATCAACTAACTCGCAGGGCCGGTGGACGAACTTGCTAATAGAGACCTGGAGGGCTACTCGTCACTTAAATCTGCTGCAGTTAAGAAGTAACTCTTACGTATAGAAGTTTTTCCCATGAAACTTTTGGCAGCCTGTACAGAAGGAGCCTTCCTAACTTCTGATCAGTTCCCGGTGCGCCACTACTTTGCGAGAGAGGCTGTCATTTACATCATTTGTTGCGGTAAGTACCTGCATGTGCTTTTCAGGTAGGATTTGCGTCACTCTGTGCGTGTGTCTGAACCAGCCTGATTCGCACGGGAGCATGAAATTATGGGTAGGGCGACGACAAAATTGCGGATCATCACATGCGCTTCGTAATCACTAATGGAAGGCAGATGACAAATCGTCCCACCCGCACTTTTGACGTCTGCTGGCAAAGAATCGCGTGATACATGCGCATACACAGTGTGCAATTAGACTAAACCCCCATGCATGTAGTTTACACTGCGCAATGTTGCTGGAAATGCCTGTATACACAGAATGTTCTTCAAAGTGCCCATGTTTTTTAAAAATGGCATTTGTACCCTTTTGCTCAGATTACTCGTGACGAACACACCAGAGCATGAACACAATCTGCCTAACTTGATTCCAACCAAGTTTGCAAAAGCAACCTGAGTTGAAGGCAGCTCCGCGTTTATGGAAGTCATCTACATATCTGCAGTATACCTCCCTCTGAATAATCTAGGCCTATTTTCAGTGACACGCAATGGCTGTGTGTAGCTTCCCTGACAAAACTGATAGCCTCGTGATCTGCCTAGCGTGCAATGCAGATGACGGAAATCCCATTTCTCCGCTGATGAAGCAGGTCAACAACTTCAATTGCAGTTAAATCAGTACTGCTAAAGCAATCCTTGCGTGGTCCCCTCGAGCGACAAACCAAGTCGAGCATGGGGCCCCGTGTCGCTGCTGCATTAATTTCTCTTTCCCCATAAACACGAGGGGGGCTAGTCGATACACGATCGCTACCAGTTGTTATCCCATTCGGTATGGAGTACTGCAAATCCGACCCCGCCAGATTAATCTCCTAGACAATCTCATATTGGACAAAAGGGTGGAGCATACAAAAATGTACACTGACACGATGTAGGTGACAGCCGACAAACCACATGTTGAGTACAAAAACTGGGCCTTCCGCTCAATTAACCAGAGTCCCGCTCATAAAAACCGGGCTTTATCGCGATGTCTTCGGTGCCCCATTTATGTCACAAGTGTGTCAACTTCGTACACGTAAGGCAGAAGCCTGGGATATCCGCACCCCCGAATTTGCTGGCGCTAAACTGATCATTTTTCATGGGTTCAGGGGGGTGATCCCTGGGAACAGTGCACAAGACGTTGATGATGACAGTTGCCGGTGACAAACGCAGTTTGTGGGGCCGTAGATTGGAAACCAAACAGCCCAAAGTATGGTCCAGCTCACCTCGTAGAATAAACCGAATGACCCAATCCATTTCACCCTCGCACCGCCAACGCTCCGAACCCCCCTCTATAGGCAGTGATATTAAAGCACTACCATGTGTCAAAGTGACCAATAACTCACCGATACCGTACGGCAGGCGGGAGATGCTCACCGCAGAAAAGAGATACGCGTAGGCCTCCACCCATACGGTGAGGTTGGAACAAACGCAGTAAAAGTGTCAACAGCACACTTTTTCAGCACCAATTAAGTGTAAGTGCAGCAACTGCGCAGTAGAGTGCGCTACAGAGCATATGCGCAGAACGCTGCGCAGTAGATAACATGCGCAGTACAGTGCGCAAATTTGATCGTTTCATCTCAACAAATGCCTGATGTCATTAGCACTGAAGCCAAAATAAGGTCGACAAATACCCCCTCGGAATTCAAGTGTCATCAGGCTTTGAATGAAATAAGAAGCGTGGAAGGAATCTCCCGGGTTAATGAGGTAAGGCTTGCTTATTGATCCACTGGGAGTCGCAGTAACACCCTCCAAAATGTTGGACAGAGCATGGTGCATCGCTAAATCGTCGACAACAATGAGGCTCTTTTCTCCTCGCAAGCTCCTATCTTAAAAGGCCACCTGTCACGCGATGTAACCATCCAGTAACACGCCTGGGTTTTTGCCACATTCCGGTTTTAATAACCCGGGGCGTGAAAAAGCCGCAAAGTATTGAAAAGGGACCGGGCATTAGGTGGCTTAGCGGCCCAATTTCGCTTTTAATTATCCGCGGTACACACCGGGAGAATAATATTGAAAACGAAAGCATGTTTGGCCCAGTATCGTAACCTTGCCTGAAACAACAACAAAAAAAAGTGCGTCATAAAAGCCCAGCCAATCAATTTGTGTAATGTGGTGGAAAATCGCAGGGAGCCGGGCATTCATTTTGAGCGAAATGAAATGATGATGTGGGTTGCGCCGCGGCAATAAAAGTAGCAAAAAGGCTATGCCACGACATGAATGGTATTAGGAGACCCCCCAGATCAGGCCCAAATGAGGAATAACTGGTGACATAAAAGTCCCTTCGAACGGCCATTGCAGGAAGAAGCCAGCGGTTATGGCGACGGAAGAATCCTCCAGCTGAATATGTCCGAATCCGCTTTGATTTCCAGGACATTTGGAGAAAATATTAGTAGGTACACATTTACGATTGTAACCAGCACTGCGCAGAAAGCATATGCGCAGTACATGTGCGCAGAACGGCTGCGCAGAAGATAACATGTGCAGAACCGTCCCTATCCTCAACGTAACAGCATGTACGCTCCCCCCCCC